>WNWK01040213.1:0-17077 GCA_009830355.1 Cherax destructor | reverse complement strand
TTTGGTTGCAGGGTTGTGTGGGTGGTTATGCTTTCTACTCCTCCCGACTCTGGTTGTCCCCACCTGACTCTAGCCTTGACTGTGTGTGTGTGTGTGTGTGTGTGTGTGTGTGTGTGTGTGTGTGTATGTGTGTGTATGTGTCTGAGTGTTTCTTTACTTACCTTGAGTGTTCCAGTATCTGCAATGTGTCCCATGAGTAAAAGTACGGCCAAGGAGGAACCCAGAGGTGTCACTGTGGGCGAGTGTCTCATCCACACTGCCCATCTTTAACTGTAACATTACATAGACGACTGTACCACTGAGTAGGAAGAAGCAGTAGATAGTGTAGCCAAACATAGGGATGGATATGTAGTGAATACACTACAGTTCAAAAACATGAACATAACACCACACCTTCAAAGAACGGGCACAGTACCTACCCCCTCCAGGACTCAAGCCTGCAACTGATTTCTCATAAATGTTACTTTGTTCACCCAACAGCATGTCAAATCATAAAAACCATTTTCCTCCACTCACTCCTGTCTAGCATGCTCACGCACGCTTGCAGGAAGTCTAAACCCTCGCATACAAAACCACCTTTGCCACTCCTCCCTCCAACATTTCCTAGGACGACCACTACCCACTACAGATTTATACACCTTCCAAGTCAATCCATTTCGTTCCATCCTCTCTAAATGGCCGAACCACCTCAGCCCTCTGGATAATATTTTTAGATACCCCAGACCTCCTTCTCATCTTCAAGCTACAGATTCACTGCATAATATTCACACCACAATTTACCCTCAGACATATTTCCACTTCTCATTTTTGCAGCATTCACCGCCCATTCTTCGCACCCATATATGAGTGTTAGTACTCTTATACATTCTTCTTTTTGCTTCCATAGATAACGTTCTTTGTCTCCACAAACTCCTCAGTGCACCACTCACCTTCTTCTCCCCATATTAATTTTATAGGTCACCTCGTCTTTCATAAACCCATCTGCTGACAAGTCCACTCCCAGATATCTGAATACATTCTCCTCCTCCATACTCCCTCCCTCCAATCTGATATCCAATCTTTCATTACCAAATTTTTGTGTTATCCTCATCACCTTGCTCTTTCCTATGTTCACTTTAAATTTCCTTCATTTACATACCCTCCCAAACTCGTTCACCAACCCCTGCAACTTCGCTTCAGAATCTCCCAAAAGCACAGTATCATCAGCAAAGAGCAATTGTAAAGACTCCTACTTTGTGTTAGATTCTTTATCTCTTTATCTCTTGCCAACACCCGAGCATTCACTTTTCTTACAACTCTGTCTATAAATATATTAAACAACCATGGCAACATCACACATCCCTGTCTAAGGTTTACTTTTACTAGGAAATAATCTTCTCTGCCATATACTCTTAACTACTTTCAGTAACCTACCACCTATTCTATACACTTGCAACATCTGCCACATTGCTTCACTTTCCACCCTATCATATGCCCTTTCCAAATCCATAAATGCAACGAAAATCTCTTTTCCCTTATCCAAATACTGTTCACTTATTTGCTTCTCTGTAAACACTTGTTTTACACATTCTCTTCCCTTCCTTTGGCCTCCTTACTCATCTACGATACTGCTCTCCGTCTTACTCCTAATCTTTTCAGTGATACCTCTACCATACACTTTACCAGGTATGCTCAACAGACTTATTTCCCTATAATTTTTACACTCTCTTTTGTCCCCTTTTCCTTTAAACAAAGTAACTATATCCCCACCGGCTTTTAACATCTCTGTCTTGATTCCATCAGTCCCAGCTGCTTTCACCACTCTCGTAGCCTCTTTTTCTCTCCATATACTCTCTCCTTATATCACTTCTAGTTTGTTAAAACCTCTCATATGCTAACTTTTTCTCTCTTACTACTTTCTTTTCCTCATCATTCCGCCAGTCGCTCTTCTTCCCTCCTGCACGCATCCTCCTATATCCACAAACTTCTGCTGAACACTGTAACACTATTTTTAAATGTAGCCCATACCTCGTCAACTTCATTGCATATACTCTCACTAGCCCATCTTTCTTCCAATAGTTGCTATTATCTTACCATGGCTGTCTCCTCATTTATATTATAAACTTTCACTCTCACTTACTTTCTGATGCAGTGCTCCTCTTGTTAGTATTGACTGACTCCACTACTACTACGATTACCACCACCACTACTACTATGATCTATGATTACTACCACCATTATTACTCCTCCACCACTTTCTCTTGTTACCGCCCCTCTCTGCTGCCTATATAAACTCCCACCCTCCCTTCGTTTTGTGAGTGTGACTTTGTAAATGGACGAAGTCGGACCGAAACGTCGTCGTAAGCTCCTCTCTTCCATATGCAGGTTATTTGTGTACTCTCACGGTAGCTATAACTAAAAAAACATCTAATGTATATCTGTTTCCTATAAACATTGCACATCCTGAAGTCACCATCAACCCTTTATCCACCAATACATAGTCCATCAAACTACTTTCATTACACCTTGTATCATATCTCGTATACTTATTTATTCTCTTGTTTTTCTTAGAATATGTATTACCTATTACGAAACCTCTATCTATACAAAGTTCACTCAAAGGCCCCCATTATCATTTACACTTGGCACCCCAAGCTTACCTACCACACCCTATAGAACGTTTCTCCCACTTTAGCATTCACGTCCCCTACCACAATTACTCTCTCACTTGAGTTCAAAACTCCCTAAACACTCACTTAACCCACTCTGGTGTTGTATAAGGAACCCACTTTGGTGTTGTGTAGGGAATCCAGTAGGGAACCCACTCTTGTGTAGTGTAAGGAACCCACTCTGGTGTTGTGTAGGGAACCCACTCTGGTGTTGTGTAAGGAACCCACTCTGGTGTTGTGTAGGGAACCCACTCTGGTGTTGTGTAGGGAACCCACTCTGGTGCTGTGTAGGGAACCCACTCTGGTTTGTATAGGGAACCCACTTTGGTGTTGTGTAAGGAACCCACTCTGGTGTTGTGTAGGGAACCCACTCTGGTGTTGTGTAGGGAACCCACTCTGGTGTTGTGTAGGGAACCCACTCTGGTGTTGTGTAGGGAACCCACTCCGGTGTTGTGTAGGGAACCCACTCCGGTGTTGTGTAGGGAACCCACTCTGATATTGACAGCTCTATTCGTTACCACAGTCCACAGATGATAAGTGTTGTCTAAGCCAATTGTAATCTGCTAAGCGAAAATCTGGGACCGTTACTGAGTTATCCCTACTGTAATAATTCCATTCAGTGCTAAAGGTAATTGATTTGTGGTCGCTTGTGCCGAGTTCCTCTGTAATTTCTAAATATTAACAAGGGTTTCCTTGTTTGCCAGAACCATGTCATGCAGGTTATTTCCCCTTGTAGGTTCTGTCACATACTGTTTCAAAAAACAATCCTCAACTACTTCTAAGAAGTCGTTAGATTCTAAATTCCCAGTCAAGAAATTCCAATCAATCTGACTAAAGTTGAAGTCTCCAAAATTTACTACGTTATCGTGCATTGTGGCCTCAACAATTTCCTCCCATAGTTGTCTCCTTTGGTCCCTATGTTTGGGGGACGGTATATAACTCCTAAAATCAATTTTTCATGCCCCTCTGAAAATTCTATCCAGACAGACTCTATATGTGTTATTTCAGACTTTATATCCGTTTTTATGCAACAGTTCAAGCGATCTCGGACATGCAGTGCCACTCCACCTTCCTTCCCGATACTTCTGTCTACTTGGAACAGTTTAAAACCCTGTATATGACATTCAGCAGGCATGTCCCGATTTTTCGTATTGAACCACGTCTCAGTTATGGCAAATACATCAATGTTACCTGCACTACCAACTAATCTCAACTCGTCCATCTTATTCCTAGCACTTCGACTATTTGTGTAATATATGTTTAAAGACCCTTCTTTCTCTTTACCCTTCCTGCTCTTTCTGCTTTTCCACTGTACCTATTACTGTCCTTGATATTATTAAGATTTATGACATCAAAGCCTAAATCCATATTTCGACACTCATTATTTTCCATTTCGAAACATATACATCTATCTAATCCTAGTTTAAAGTCCTAACAACACACTCAACTGGGCTAGCAAGAAAACCCACACCTGCCCTGGATAAGTGAACCCCATCCTTGACATACATGTCATTTCGGCCATAGAAGTTGTCCCAGTTGTCAATGAATGGTACTGCATTATCGTTACCTTGTTTGTCCAGCCAACAATTAATACCATTTGCTCTGGACAACCATTCATTTCCAACACCACTTCTTGGCAAAATGCCACGTATACCAGGGCGCCCCCCCTTCTTCCTAATAATGTCTGTACCTTCTAACTAAATCCTCACTTCTACGCTTGCCTACATCATTGCCTCCATCACTGAGGCAGATGATTGATCCCATTACCGTCCATGATGTTGTCCAGCCGGCTAACAATATCCTCCATCCCAGCGCCAGGAAAGCTCACCCTCTGTCTCCTAAGGCTGGGAAAACATTAGGATGGGTTTCCATGAGACACCTGCTGTCCCTGTTCACCCATCAATAAAATGGGTTCCTGGGTGTTAGTCGGTCAATTAGATCCTTCTATGATATTTTGTTACTTGGTCTGTATTCTTGGCGTGGCCTGATTTCTTGTCGTCCCATTACCAGTACATGACATTTATCCCACATTAAATTTTGTCATTCGTGACAGCGGGTCATCACGTGACTAAGACCAGAGTCATGCAACAAATGTCATGTTTCCTGACAAAACTTAATGATAATGTCATTTATGTGTCACTCAATTTGCTCATTTTTTCCAAGTCTTCCTGTAGTGAATTAATATAATTTTATTATCTATTTTCCTTAATTAAGATAATTTGAAACATCTCCAAATACAGATTATCGTATCAGCCGCTGGCGACGTCTCACGAGGACACTCTTCCTCTCAAAGTCTCTCATCCACCGTAAAAGTTAACCTTTTATTTCCATGTTTCTCAATTTCCAAATTAATCTGTCTTGGGAACTTTGTCAAAAACTTTTTTAAAGTCCAGGTAAATACAATGTTTTTTTTTTTTTTTTAAATTTCCGTGACACTGTGGCAATAGCTTCATAGATTATGGCTGTTGGCCACTGGGCCAGCTGGCTACAATAAGATTCATCCAACAAGGTATATTTATACAGTATAGGGAGGTTAGCATGGGCCACAACTGTGACCACAAACGCAAGTTTTTACAGATGAATCTCCCGCCAGCGTGGCCGTGACGAAATCTAGTTGGATAAATCTTACTGTAGCCAGCTGGCCCAGTGGCTTACGCTCTGGCCAGGAGTTATACGACTCACTTGCCATGAATTAGAGCCCCACCCGTACCGTGGTTTGCTTGCAGTCATGTTATTACGATTTCGTGAGTCATGATGACAGCCTTGAGGGGACATGAAATAGAGTTCGTCACTGCCACGCTGGCGGGAGATTCATCTATAAAAACTTACATTTGTGGTCACATTGGGACCCATGCTAACCTCCTATGATGTATAAATATACCTAGTTAGATGGATCTTATTGTAGCCAGCTGGCCCAGTGGCTTATCACTGGCTTGGAGTTTTATGACTCCCTTACCATGGGATCGAACCCCACGCGTACCCAGGTTTGTACTACTTTTACCAATATTCTACTTCCTTACTTTTCCATTTCGTCGAAAACAACATTTTTAAGATGTTTTTTTTCTAGTTTAGTTTGTTGGACTATATCAGGTTTCAGTTGGTTCTAGTCTTATTGAAATTATTTCGTGTATTAGTACACGAAACGTAAATGTGTTTATTATATTAATTCTCTTCTTCAGGAAACAGGACAAGTGTTTCCTGACGCGGGTCTTAGTCATGTGATGACCCGCAGCTGGAGCTTTTGCTCATCTGACGGAGGCTTACCCCTCCACCCCTTAAAAATTGTGGAATAAGATTCCTATGTGCATTGTTTTGCTTTGTTCTCTGCTCTGTGGTCGTATCTTTGTTCTCTGCGCTGTGGTCGTATCTGTTCTCTGCAATGTGGTCGTATCTTTGTTCTCTGCTCTGTGGTCGTATCTTTGTTCTCTGCGCTGTGGTCGTTTCTTTGAGAAATTATTTGACAAGTCGGTACGACCCTGGTTATAAAAAAAATCACTTTTTCTCACTTCTATCCTCTTTTAACCTTTTGACAATGTTTATGCAGTTAGGTTTTTTTCCACCATGTCCCCCTTTTATAAACTGTTTAATGTGTATTATACAGCCTTCCATGTTTACTGTCTCAGCATCACACTGGAAACTAGGATTTAACCAACTTTTAATACCTTGTAACCTTTTGAGGTGGAATGCCTTGATGCCCTCTAAGATCTCTTGATCCTAGGAATAACTAACCTTCCCTTCCTGTAGTTGAGCCCAGACACTTTCTCATCACTAGGCAATGAGGTAAGTGCTATAACATTATTATATAAACCACTTTCCTGCCATGACTGTTGAGTCACTTGTGGGGGAAACTTGCTCATGCTGGATGCTTTGTAATTTCAAATTTTAAACTTTGCAATTTAATCATATATATATATATATATATATATATATATATATATATATATATATATATATATATATATATATATATATATATATATATATATATATATATATATATATATATATAATAAATATATATATATATATATATATATCGTGCCGATTAGGTAAAACTTGCGATTTTGGCTTAAATAGCAACACTCATCTTGCCATATAAGACAAGCGAAAATTTGTGTATGCAATAATTTCGCAAAAATCATTCTGAACCTAATGAAAAAATTATATTTCATTGTGGTTGTTTATTATAAAATTATTGTAAAAGTATCTAAAATATATTTAGTTGGGTTAGGCTAAATTAAATATAATATTAATGTATGTATGTGTAGTATAAATTGAGACCTTTTTGTTTTCAGAATCAACACTTTTCTACAGAATGATAAAAATTCTTGTTGGTAGCTCCATTAATAGCATTAGAGGCATGACTAGTGTTGCAACAAACCTGATGTTGTGTGGGTCTTGAGAGAGATATATAGGAGGTCAAATATACTCCTTGTTGGATGGTTACGGTATATTTACAGTAAGTGAAGGAGAGTCCAGCCACACCGTCTGTCTCGCTCGTAGGTCTAACGCTAGTGAGGATGTACGCCTATATGAGCCTATGCACATGCGCAGAGCCTCTGACGTCAGCGGGTATCGTGACTTCACACGAAAAGGGACCAACTGTATAAGTGGGATGAATGCTGGATGCTGGTACACTACACAAGTGTACATATGATACTGATACGACACAGAGAAGTATAAAGAAGACGTGTATGCAACAGGTCTCAGTCACCCACCGAACATGTGATGAACACTGTGGTTCAGACAACAAGGATACATCACAGTTACCAGTATAAAAAAATTCACTGATCTATATTACTGAATGAAAAAAAATACGAAAGCATACACTATTTATTATTAACAGTCTTCCTGGCATATCATCATGAATCTACTAGCCAGGCTGTAGCAGCAAGCAAGGGAAGAGTCATACTAGCCAGGCTGTAGCAACAAGCAACCAAAATCTTCAAGTCGAACGATTGAGTTTTTAATGTGAAGTGTGTACTCACCTAATTGTACTCACCTAATTGTGGTTGCAGGGGTCGAGACTCAGCTCCTGGCCCCGCCTCTTTGCTGTCCGCTACTGGGTCTCTGCTCTCCCTGCTCCATGAGCTTTATCATACCTCGTCTTAAAACTATGTATGGTTCCTGCCTCCACTATATCTTTCTTTAGACTATTCCACTTCCTGACTACTCTGTGGCTGAAGAAATGCTTCCTAACATCCCTTTGACTCATCTGAGTCTTCAGCTTCCAGTTGTGTCCCCTTGTTTATGTGTTCTCCTCTGGAACATCCTGTCCCCTGTCTACCTTGTCGATTCCCGCAGTATTTTGTATGTCGTTATCATGTCTCCTCTGACCCTTCTTTCCTCCAGTGTTGTTAGTCCTATTTCCCTCAACCTTTCTTCATAGGACAGACCCCTGAGTTGTGGAACTAGCCTTGTCGCAAACCTTGCACTTTCTTAGTTTCTTTACGTGCTTGACCAGGTGTGGGTTCCAGACTGGTGCTGCATATTCTAGTATGGGCCTGACGTACACGGTGTACAGTGTCTTGAACGATTCCTTGTTTAGGTAACGGAACGTTAATCTTAGGTTTGCCAGTCGCCCATATGCTGCCGCAGTTATCTGGTTGATGTGTACCTCCGGAGACGTACTTGGCGTTATACTCACCCCAAGGTCTTTCTCCTTTGCCGAGGTTTGTAGCCCTTGTCCACCTAGCCTGTACTCTGTCAGCGGTCTTCTTTGTCCTTCTCCGATCTTCATGACTTTGCATTTGGTGGGATTGAATTCGAGAAGCCAGTTGCTAGACCAGATGTCAAGCTTGTCCAGGTATGTTTGAAGTCCTGCTTGGTTCTCTTCCGATGTGATTCTCCTCATTAATTTCACATCATCTGCGAACAGAGACACTTCTGAGTCTATCCCATCCGTCATGTCGTTTACATATACCAAGAATAACACTGGTCCTAGGACTGACCCTGCGGTACGCCGCTCGTCACAGGCGCCCACTGTGATACCTCATCACGCACCATGACCCGTTGTTGCCTCCTGTGAGGTATTCCCTGATCCATTACAGTGCCCTTCCTGTTATACATGCTTGTTCTTCCAACTTTTTACTAATCTCATGTGAGGAACTGTGTCGAAGGCCTTCCTGCAGTCCAGGAAAATGCAATCAACCCACCTTTCTTCTCTTGCCTTACCTCTGTTACTTTATCATAGAACTCTAGCAGGTTTGTTACACAGGATTTGCCTTCCCGAATCCGTGTGTCTGGTGTTTATTATCCTGTTCAGCTCGAGGTGTTCCACCATTCTTTTCCTGATGATTTTCTCCAGGACTTTTCACACTATACATGTAAGTGACACCGGTCTATAGTTTAGTGCCTCTTTTCTGTCTCCTTTTTAAAGATGGGGACTACATTGGCCTTCTTCCATACTTCAGGTATCTGCCCATTTTCAAGGGATGTGTTGAATATTATTGTAAGTGGCACACTCAGTACTCAGCTCCTTCCCGAAGAACCCACGGGAAGATATTGTCCGGACCATCGCCTTTGAGGTATCAAGGTCACTGAGTAACTGCTTCACCTCCTCCTCAGTTGTGTGTATGCCCTCTAGCACTTGATACATCCCTTGTTGGTGATGCACCCATCCTGTCTACCCAGCTGCCTTCCTTCCTCCACTGTGAATACTTCTTAAACCAAGTTGAGCTCCTCACATACCTCTTGATCATTGTTTGTGAGTTCCCCATCTTCTCTCCTCAGCCTTATCACCTGGTCTTTAACTGTTGTTTTCCTTCTGATGTGACTGTACATGAGCTTCGGGTCGGACTTAACTTTCGATGCTATGTCGTTTTCGTACTGTTTCTGGGCCTCCTTCCGTACCTGTGCATAATCCTTTCTAGCTCTTCTACTACTCTCTTTGTTTACTTGGGTTCTTTGCCTTCTGTACCTTTTCCATTCTCTGACACTCTGAGTCTTTGCCTCCTGCACCTTTGGGTAAACCAGGGGCTCTTTCTGGCCTTCCTGTTTAATCTTTTCCTCTGGGTATAAACCGTTCCTCTGCCTCCTTGCACTTTGACCCTACGTATTCCATCATTTCATTTATTGTCTGTCCATCCATTTCCTTCCCACTGAACCTCCTGCAGGAAATTCCTCATGCCTTGTAGTTTCTCTTTAAAATCTGGTTTGTCTCTTTCGGTACCGTTTTCCTCCACCTGTAGCTCTACAATGTACTCAAAGCTCAGCACCATATGGTCACTGGCTCCCAGGGGGCTCTCGTGTGTTATGTCTTCAATATCTGAGCTGTTCAGGGTGAATAAAGGTCCAGTCTTGCTGGTTCATTTTCCTCTCACTCTGGTCGTGTCCCTGTGTGTGTGTGTGTGTGTGTACTCACCTAATTGTACTCACCTAATTGTGGTTGCAGGGGTCGAGACTCAGCTCCTGGCCCCGCCTCTTGCTGTCCGCTACTGGGTCTCTGCTCTCCCTGCTCCATGAGCTTTATCATACCTTGTCTTAAAACTATGTATGGTTCCGCCTCCACTATATCGTTCGCTAGACTATTCCACTTCCTAACTACTCTATGGCTGAAGAAGTGCTTCCTAACATCCCTTTGACTCATCTGAGTCTTCAGCTTCCAGTTGTGTCCCCTTGTTTCTGTATTCGCACTCTGGAACATCCTGTCACTATCTACCTTGTCGATTCCCTGCAGTATTTTGTATGTCGTTATCATGTCTCCTCTAACCCTTCTGTCCTCCAGTGTTGTTAGTCCTATTTCCCTCTAACCTTTCTTCATATGGCATTCTCTGAGCTGTGGAACTAGCCTTGTCGCAAACCTTGCACTTTCTCTAATTTCTGACGTGCTTGACCAGGTGTGGGTTCCAGACTGGTGCTGAATACTCTAGTATGGGCCTGACGTACACGGTGTACAGTGTCTTGAACGATTCCTTGTTAAGGTAACGGAATGCTAATCTTAGGTTTGCCAGTCGCGGTTATCTGGTTGATGTGTGTTTCCGGAGACGTGCTTGGCGTTATACTTACCCCAAGATCTTTCTCCTTTGATGAGGTTTGTAGTCTTTGTCCACCTAGCCTGTACTCTGTCAGCGGTCTTCTTTGCCCTTCTCCGATCCTCATGACTTTGCATTTGGTGGAGTTAAATTCGAGAAGCCAGTTGCTAGACCAGATGTCAAGCTTGTCCAGGTCTCTTTGAAGTCCTGCTTGGTCTTCATCCGACGTGATTCTCCTCATTAATTTCACATCATCTGCGAACAGAGACATCTCTGAGTCTATCCTTAATCCGTCATGTCATTTTTTACATATACCAAGAATAACACTGGTCCTAGGACTGACCCCCAGCGGTACGCCGCTCGTCACAGGCGCCCACTGTGATACCTCATCACGCACCATGACCCGTTGTTGCCTCCCGTGAGGTATTCCCTGATCCATTCCAGTGCTCCCTTTCCGTTATACATATGTTGTGTGTGTGTGTGTGTGTGTGTGTGTGTGTGTGTGTGTGTGTGTGTGTGTGTGTGTGTATTGTAGTTTTGAGGATGTGTATGTTTGGGGGAGTATGTATGTACGGTGTTTGAAGAGTATGAATGTATGTGTCTTTTGGGTGTACCTCTATATTTTGGGTGTATGTGTGATTAGGCTGGAATATACAACGAATTATACTTGGGGTCCCTCCCCCGACACACACACAAAAGCCTCTTTTGACGAAAAATGTCATGGAGCGGGGAAAGAGAGGACCTAGTAGCGGCGGAAGAGGGGGGGCCAGGGCTAAATCGACCCCTGCAAATACAATTAGGTGAGTACAATTGGGTGAGTACACACACACGTCCCCCCCGATCATCCAGGATGGAGACCAATAAAAACATACTTTAAATACCAGTAATGTTCCAAGAAAAATACAATCATGACCCTCCCGGAAAACTGAAACCTGATCCATCTCATTGAACCATGTCGGGACCTCGTCTGGTATCTGAGAGGAAGAACTGAGAGGCAGGTACCACCACGGGTAACCAGAATGTCCGCCGGTATCCAGAGCGATGTCTGATTCCCCACAGGTATCCAGGGATATCTGCATGTATGTGAACTATTCTATTGTTATGCTCAAAACCCGTTTTGGAAAAAATTTAGGGGAGTGCGCGAGAAGAAAAGGGGGTTTTGTTGATTAAAAATGGAAATCATAGGTGGTACAAGAAGCAAGTCTCAGTAGTTTTTTAGCCTTGAAGGACTCTTCCATCTAGGATATTTCTAAACACCACAGGAAGGTTTGCATAGGCCCCACTGTGACCACAAATGCAGTTTTTACAAACGAATTCCAGAGCAGCGTGGCTGTGGCCCCGCCTTACCCCAAGTCCTCCAGTCCCCCTTTTAAATCCCCCCCAGCCACAATCTGATATTACGATTTCGCGAGTGACTAACGTTGTTTTCCATGGTTTCGTAGCACTTGAGAGAATGCTGAAAAAATAGTTCTAGAAAAAACTACTTATTTGGGGAAAATTTGGGCGTTCGTAAACAACCGAGTGTCTGAATTTGCTTGTTCAATTTTTCCTTGAAACGTGCGTGTTCAGCGACCAGCGAAGACTATTACCGTGTTTACTAGAGATGTCCCTACAAGTAAAATTAAAAAGAATCGAATGAGGGACTAGAATTTATGGAGCGCTTTTAATGCACTTTGGGTGTCCTAAAAAGAAGAGGAGGGGACATGATAGAAAGTTTTAACAGAAGTGATAATATCATAATTTTGTCCTTGAATTTTTTTTTCGAGGAAAAAAAATTCTCGACACCGTTACTGATTTAGAACCATCAGCGTACAGACTATACAGGAGAATTTACAAAGTCTTTAAGAAAGACAGAACGGAAGGTTGGGTAGACAAACGAACTCTCCCCTGGTAGCGGCCAAGGGCGAACTTTAACCATCGGAACTTGGGGGTGGAAAAGGCAAGGGCGCAGTTTCAGAGAGGTGGTAGAGAGACTACACCTGTTGGGGTTGCTAGCCTGTTCGTTTATATTTAAGACTTTATATTTAAGCCTGTTCGTTTATATTTAAGACTTTATATTTAACCTGTTCGTTTATATTTCGATTTTGAAACATTGGGAAATAAAATAAATATAAATATATATAATGACAAAGCTGATAATAAGACTTGTACGTTCGCAGACACGGAAGACGGGAAAATCTGAGACATGGAAGACCAAGACACCGGTTAATGATCTTCATAATGTGAAGACTAGTTAAAAGGGAAAACAAAGGGAAAGGGGGGAAAGGGGGAAAAAGGCGGTTAAAAAAAAGGGGGAAAAATGGATTAATTTATCATTATTAAAAATAGCAATATTCTTGGGTGGGGCACTCCCTCCATTTTTCACAGAAAAGGGGGAAGGGTTTTTTTCCTTTTTTTGGGTTAAATCTTACAACCTATATCATCGACGGCAATCTGTTTCAGCAGGGGAGGTCGAGGAAGAGGAGGAGGTCGAGGAAAAGGGGGTGGGGGGAGGAGGAGGAAAAAAAAGGAGTCACAACATCCACAGATTAAAATGATTTTCATAAATATTTGGTAGTTATCCGAGGGTTTGCTATTTCTTCACAACCGAAGGACCTGGGGTTTGATCCTGGGGGAGGGGGTGCGGTGAGTGGCAACGATGGCCTCGTCCACCTTCCACCGGCATCATGCCTGGGGGCAGCCATCTGACCGCGCAATGCAGCGGCCAATCCAACGCGCGCGTCCCGCCTACGCACCCCTCTGTCTGCCTTCTGATAATTCCGTAATCAGTGTCAACTATGACTATGAAATGAAGCGAAATATGAGTCGTAAAGCATAAACACGGGGGGAGAGAGAGAGAGAGAGAGAGAGAGAGAGAGAGAGAGAGAGAGAGAGAGAGAGAGAGAGAGAGAGAGAGAGATGAGAGAAAAATTTTAGAATGTCACTATGAAGGATGCTTGGGGAGACAGATGTAATGAGGGTGACAGGGGCTTCCTTCGGTGACGATTCGTCACACTTAAGTAGTCATCTGTTCAAAGGATTGGGGGATGTGTTAGGCACAGATGTGTATGTGAATGTGTGGGTGTGTGTGAATGTGGGGTGTGTGGGGACATTTTGAGGGGTGTGGGGGACATGTGTGTGTGTGTGTGTGTGACATGTTTGGGTGTGTGACATGTGGGGTGTGTGACATGTGTGTGTGACATGTGTGTGTAGTGTTCACATGTTTGGGGTGTGACATTGGGGGGTGGTGTGTGAATGTTTGGGGGGACATGTGTGTGTCAATGTTTGGGTGTGAATGTGTGGGTGTGTGTGTGACATGTGGGGTGTGTGTGACATGTTTGGGTGTGTGTGAATGTATGGGTGTGTGTGACATGTGGGGTGTGTGACGGACCACTCGATACAGACATAAGACAATTCACTCAGAATCTGGATGACATGCCCACTTGCAATGAACACTTAAAGGGGTAAAACTTTCACCAACTTTCTTCTACTTTCCCCCTCCTTATTTATCACCTCTAACTCGTTGACTTTCTTTATCTTCGTAAAAACTCCTACAACTCTCCTCAGACAAAAAGACATTCAAACTTTGTTTGTCTTTTTTCTCTTATATTTATTTTCCCCTTTTGTTCCTCTTTTTTTTCTCTCTCTCTGGTCAAATAAAAATGTATTGGCGGATCTTTACACTTTAATAAAAAATTTATATTACACAATAAGTTGGCGGGGTTGCTTCCAAGCAGCGAACCAGCGAGTCCCCATCAGGCGTTTTTGCTAAAGGGCCCCCTCCTTTAATGCCTGAAGTGAATATATATATATATATATATATATATCACATACTTGATCCCTGTGATGACCCCCCCACCTTCAGGATAAAGATAAGGAAGGTAATTATGAGAGAAACAGCCAATATAACCGGGTCGTCTGAGATAATTTGGAAAGGACAGTGGGATCACCATGGTAGTTGAGTTTATGAGAATAATTGGGATGGCTGTGGTAATTAGTGATAATTCAGGGGGGAATAAATAATCAGCTAATGGGGACATTTAGGATAGCTGGGCAGGTGAACAGGGGGGATAATTGGGACAGTTTTCGCTGAAGCATCCTGAAGAACCTGAATGGTAGAGGAAGAAGGATGTGGAATAGTATATTTAGGATAGAACGGGGATGGATGGAGGATGACAGGACGATAGTTTTCATCCTAAGAGGACGGAAGGGGGAAAAAAAACACACATGATAACGAAAATAAAATAATGAGAGGGAAATGGCAAGGTGGATAGGGAAAGATGTTTCAAAAGATGGGACAAAAAAACAAGGGTCATCATTGGGAAATTGAAGACTCGGATGAGTCACAGGGATGTTAGGGATTTCTTCAGTCATACAGTTGTCAGGAAGTGGAAACCCCGGGGAGTGATGAGGGAGGGAGGATCAAAACAGCTTTAAGAAGAGGTATGATAAAGCTCATGGAGCAAGGAAAAAAAGACCTAGTAGTGGTCAGTGAAGAGGCTGGGCCAGGAGCTATGACTCGACCCCTACAACTACAATTAGGGGAATTGGCGAGTAAAACACGTACATAACCATCGATTATATCACGGTGATGGCGCGACGGGGCCCCGGCACCTTATTACAACCCCTCTCATCCCCCTCCCCCACACATCCCTCATCCCCCTCCCCCTTTTTCCCCCCCAACACCCCCTTCCCCCACCCCCCCCTGACAGGTGGAAGTCATCCGCAATACCCCCCATTGTTTTGCTAATCACACACAAAAACCACACAACAATCACCACAAAATAAACAAACACACAACAATCCCCACAAAATCACACACAACAACACACAACAATCACACACAACAATCACACACAACAATCACACACAAAATCACACAAACAATCACACACAAAATCACACAACAATCACAACAACAACCCCCACAACAATCACACACAACAATCACACACAACAATCACACACACAATCCCCACAAAAATCACACACAAAATCACAAAAAAATACAACAACAATAAAACAATACACAAAAATCACAACAAAATCAAACAAAATCACAACAAAAATCCCCACAAAATCCCCCAATAAAAAAAATCAACAAACCCAAAACACCAACAGTCACACACAAATCACACACAACAATAAAAAAATCAACAACAATCACACACAACAATCACACACAAAAATCACACACAAAATCACACAAACAATCACACAAAAATCACAAAAAACATACACACAACAATCACACAAAAATCACACAAACAATAAACACACAAAAACACACACAACAGTCACAACAAAACAAAAAACACACACAAAATCACACACAACAATCACAAAACACACAACAATCACACACAAAAACACACACAACAATCACACAAAAATCACACAAAAATCACACACAACATCACACACAACAATCAAAAAAAAAACACAACAACACACACAACAACAACACAACATCACAAAAAATCACACACAACAATCACACACAACAAAAAACAAAACAATCACACAAACAACACACACAACAACACACAAACAATCACACACTGAGAAAAACCCCAGCCTGAGGAAAGTGACGCTACATGCAAACACAATGTGATCAATGCCAAATTCGGATAGCGTTTCGCTTTTAGGCCCAACACTGGGCAAACGTGCCTTCGCATCCATGGCTGTCGGTACTACACTTTGTGTTCACGGGGACAGGCGACGGGCAAGAAGCAGATGGAGATGAGACAAGAATCGTGCTGTACCCCACAGGCAGTGCCACATTAACAGTCTGACTACAGCCACAGAGTGCCACAGGAAGTGCCACAGACAGCACCCTAGAGCATTCTCCTCTCTCTCTCTCCCCCCCCCTTTTTTTTTTTTTTCCCCTTTTTTCCCACCAAAAAAAAATGAAAGGGGTACAGATATACCACAGACGTAAAACCACAATTAAAGTGCCCAAAAGTCCCCGTCCCCCGTCATATAACTCGAGCGTTATTTTGAAAAAAAAAAACAATTTTGAATATTAAATTAGAATTATGAATTTGAATGTAGTTGGTACTTTTTTTTTATTTTCAAATTTTGGTATTCCTGATTTCAATTTTTCGTTTTCATTCCACTTTGTCTCATTTCTTACACAGTGGTTCTCCCCTCTTATTTTTCCCTCTCATTTTCTCCCTAACCCCCTTTCTCTTTTCTTTTTGTTTCTCCCTCTCTTTCCCCCTTTTTCCCCTCACCTCTCCCCTCACTAACCCTCGGACGGCTCCTGGAATCCCCCTTTCCCCTTTCCCCTGGTCACCCTTGTTCCCACGTATCACTTTTACCAACACTCCCGTCACCCCCTTTTTTTCCACCACACAGTCACCCCCCCTTTGTTTTACCACCCCAAAAACCCCCTTTTTTGTACCATACAGCAGTCACCCCCTTTTTTGTACCACCACAGCAGTCACCCCCCTTTTTTGTACCACAGCAGTCACC
>WNWK01040212.1:0-17077 GCA_009830355.1 Cherax destructor | reverse complement strand
AAACGCTACCAAAACCAAGCTCATCGTCTGTTATTTACCAAATCTATAAAAAGAACCCCACAACAGAGGCAGAGGAGAGGCAGGGTGGTAGAGGCAGTGGAGAGGGCAGTGGTGGTAGAGGCAGGGGGGGTTAAGGCGTGGGGGGGCTGGTGGGGGGGCAGTGGAGAAGCAGGGTGAGAATAGGGGAGGCAGCGGAGGGCCGTGGTGGAGAGGCAGTGGTGGTGAGGCAGTGGTGAGAGGCGGGGGGGAAGGGGGGGGGTGGTGGTAGAGGCAGTGGTAGGCAGTGGTGGTAGAGGTGGGGGGAAGGGGGGTGGTAGAGGAGGGTGGTTGAGGCAGGGTAGGGGCGAGGTGGTAGAGGCAGTGGTGAGAGGCAGTGGTGGTTAGGCAGTTGTAGAAGCAGTGGTAGAGGCAGGGTGGGGGGTGGTGGTTGAGGCAGTGGAAAATCAGTGGTACAGGCAGTGTTGAGAGACAGTGGTGGAGGGGGGGTGAGAAGCAGGGGGGGAGAGGTAGGGGGATAGGCAGTGGTGGTAGGGTAGTGGTGAGAGGCAGTGGTGGTAGAGGTAGGGTTAGAGGTAGTGGTGTAGAGGCGGGGGAGGGGCGTGGTGGTTGAGGCAGTGGTGGTTGAGGCAGGGGGAAGGTGGTGAGGGGCAGTGGTGAGGGGAAAGGTGGAGAGGAGTGGAGGCAGGGGGGGGTGGTGATAGGCAGTGGTGGTAGAGGCAGGAGAGGGCAGGGTAGAGGAGGGGATAAGGCAGTGGTAGAGGCAGTGGTGGAGGGCAGTGGTGAGGAAGGGGTTGAGGAATGGTGAGAGACAGTAGTGGTGAGGCGTGGTGAGGGCAGTGGTGGTAGGGCAGTAGTAGTAGAGGCAGTGGTAGGAGGAGGGTAGAGGCAGTGGTGGTTGAGGCAGTGGTGGAGAGGCAGGGAGAAGTGTGGGAGGCAGTGGTGAGAGGCAGTGGTAGAGGCAGTGGTGGTAGAGGCAGAGGTAGAGGCAGTGGTGGTAGAGGCAATGGTGAGAGGCAATGGTGAGAGGCAGTGGTGGTTGAGGCAGTGGTAGAGGCATGTAGAGGCAGTGGTGAGAGGCAGTGGTAGAGAGGCAGTGGTAGTAGAAGCGGGTGGTGAGGCAGGTGAGAGGCAGGGTGAGAGGCAGTGGTCGTGAGGCAGGGTAGTAGAGGCAGTGGTGGTAGAGGCAGTGGTGGTAGAGGCAGTGGTTGAGGCAGTGGTAGTAGAGGCAGTGGTAGTAGAGGCAGTGGTAGTAGAGGCAGTGGTAGTAGAGGCAGTGGTAGGAAGAGGCAGTGGTAGTAGAGGCAGTGGTAGTAGAGGCAGTGGTGGTAGAGGCAGTGGTGGTAGAGGCAGTGGTGGTAGAGGCAGTGGTGGTAGAGGCAGTGGTGAGTAAACAAGATTAACCCTTAAACTGTCCACACGTATATATAAGTTCACTCGCGTAGCTGACCGAACGTAGATCTACGTTTTTTTCAAATGCTTTTAACCTTGCCATGATAAGCCTGAGTTGCCTAGAGATTAGATAATGGGTCTGTGCACTCAGTGTGTGTAGTATTACAAAATGTGGGAATGACAAACAAAATGCACTCTTCATTTTAAAGAAAACGAACAATTTATTTTTTTCTCAAAATACTCGGTCAGCTACGCGAGTGAACGTATATCTACGTGTGGACAGTTTAAGGGTTAAATGAAGGTTCGGGAGGGAGTTTTGTAAACAAACCAGTTGTTGTTGCTGTTACCAGCCTGACATGTATGATTTCTGTTCACCCTTGAAGCTGACTGGAAGTGATCTAATGCAGATAGCATTGCAAACTCCGTTTTCTCTTATACTAACACGTTTGAAGGAGGAAAGAATGGGAAGATATTTTCACAGCTGTAGCGAGAATGATAGAGAATCTTTTTCTGATCATAATGACACCAAAAGTATGAAATTTGAATGAAAACTTACGGAATTATGCTCTCGTGAAGTTATCGGTCTTGAAGATGTTTACACATCAGACATTCCTGGCACTAAAATAACATCTTCTCTGTTCATTAGTCATGTCTCCAGGCCCCTCTTACATTACCTTTGCTTTCCATTTTGAATTTTTATTCTCACAAAAAATAGAAGATTTACTGATATGTATACAACTGCATCACTGTAAAAATGGTATAAATAATATCAGAGCACTTGTGCAAGAATATTAGACTCACCAGTTGATGTGTATTGGACCCATGGTGTGATTTGTTTACTCTTGAACATCGGCAAAAATAGAAAAGTTTCGCTATTTTGAGCTTAATTTCAAGGCACTTGTCATTGTCAAACCAATCAAAATCATCTCTATTTCTGTAATATATCTTCCATTCTATCAAATGAGACCAAGAAAAGAGAATACATTAATAAATACCATACGAAAATAGACTGCAAAGTCGTTGTTTTAAACGAAAAAAACGGTCGGAGTTTTTTTTCTCATTATGCAGTGTGTGCTGCAGGATTTTTTTTATACTGCGCACACTGACCACACTGACCCATTCTTTCATATGTAGGCCTACCAGCCATTTCCCGCTTAATTTGAGGGCGCTAGAATTTACGCATACTAGTACGGCACCAACCCCTGCTCGTAAAACGTACTAGTACGGCACCGACCCCGAAAGGGTTAAGCTTACCCCATACCTCTTCTACCCCACTGCCTATACTCTCACTAACCCATCTGTCCTCCAACAGTTGTTTATATCTTACCCTAACCGCCTCCTCCTTTAGTTTATAAATCTTCACTTCTCTCTTATTTCCTGTTTCCATTCTCCTTGTATCCCATCTACCTTTTACTCTCACTGTAGCTACAACTAAAAAGTGATCTGATATATCTGTGGCCCCTCTATAAACATGTACATCCTGAAGTCTACCCAACAGTCTTTTATCTACCAATATGTAGTCCAACAAACTACTGTCATTTTGCCCTATATCATATCTTGTATATTTATTTATCCTCTTTTTCTTAAAATATGTTTTACCTATAACTAAACCCCTTTCTATTCAATGTTCAATCAAATGCTCCCCATTATCATTTACACCTGGTACCCCAAACTTACCTACCACACCCTCTCTAAACGCTTCTAAACGACTCACGAAATCGTAATGACACGATTGCAAACAAACCATACCACGGGTGGGGTTCGAACCCGCAGTCAGAGAGTCTCAAAACTCTTATTGAAGCTAGCTTGCCTAGTGGCTTACGCGACGGTCTAGAGTTTTGAGACTCTCTGACCGCGGGTTCGAACCCCACCCGTGGTATGGTTTTTTTAAACGTTTCTAGTTTAGCATTTAGGTCCCCTATCATGATTACTCTCATTTGGCTCAAAAGTTCCTACACACTTGCTTAACATCTCCCAAAATCTCTCTCTCTCCTCTACACTCCTCTCTTCTCCAGGTGCATACGCACTTATTATGACCCACTTTTCACATCCGACCCTTATTTTGATCCACATAATCCTTGAATTTATACATTTATGTTCTCTTCTCTCTCCATAACTGATCTTTCAACATTATTGCTACCCCTTCCTTAGCTCTAACTCTCTCAGTTACACTTGACTTAATCCCATTTATTTCTTCCCACTGAAACTCGCCTACCCCTTCAGCTTTGTTTCGCTTAGTGCTACGACATCTAACTTCTTTTCATTCATAACATTAGCAATCATCTCTTTCTTATCATCCGCACTACATCCACGCACATTCAGAGATCCCAATTTTATGAAGTTTTTCCTTATCTTTAATGTAAATTAATGTAAATATAAAAAAATCAGTTCCAGACCCCAAAATATTCACAAAAATACATTTTTAAAGAATAACTATAGTTTTCCTAGGTAGTAGGTTGGTAGACAGCAACCGCCCAAGGAGGTACTACCATCCTGCCAAGTGAGTGTAAAACGAAAGCCTGTAATTGTTTTACATGATGGTAGGATTGATGGTGTCTTTTTTCTGTCCCATAAACATGCAAGATTTCAGATATGTCTTGCTACTTCTACTTACACTTAGGTCACACTTGAGGCCTGGTCACAGACCGGGCCGCAGGGGCGTTGACCCCTGGAATTCTCTCCTGGTAAACACTACACATTCATGTACAAGCATATATATACACACCCGTTTGGGTTTTCTTCTATTTTCTTACTAGTTCTTGTTCTTATTTCCTCTTATCGCCATGGGGAAGTGGAATAGAATTCTTCTTCCGTAAGCCATGCGTGTCGTAAGAGGCAACTAAAATGCCGGGAGCAAGGGGCTAGTAACCCTTCTCCTGTATATATTACTATATGTAAAAGGAGAAACTTTCGTTTTTCCTTTTGGGCCACCCCGCTTCGGTGGGTAACGGCTGACGTGTTGAAAGACTCAAGGATTGCTGGTGTCTTTTTCTGTCTCATAAACGTGCAAGATTTCAGGTACGTCTTGTTACTTCTATTTACACTTAGGTCACACTACACATTCATGTACAAGCATATATATATATATATATATACAGTGGTACCCCGACTTACGATGGTCCCCAAACACACCCTTTTATGTAAGTTGATTTTTTTAAGTGCTTTTGTAAGTGTAATTTTGGGGGTCTAAAAGGACTAGTCTATTTTACATCATTTCTTATGGAGATAAATTCGTTTGGTAATGGCACTTGAACAGCATTCTGGAATGAAAAAATATCGTAAGTCGGGGTACCACTGTGTATATATATATACAGTGGTACCTCGACTTACGATGGTCCCCAAACTCACCCTTTTATGTAAGTTTATTTTTTTAAACGCTTTTGTAAGTGTAATTTTGGGGATCTAAAAGGACTAGTCTATTTTATATAATTCCTTAAGGGGATAAATTCGTTTGGTAATGGCACTTGAACAGTATTCTGGAATGAAAAAATATCGTAAGTCGAGGTACCACTGTATATATATACACACACACACATACACACACGAACACACACACACGAACACACACACGAACACACACACGAACACACACACGAACACACACACGAACACACACACGAACACACACACGAACACACACACGAACACACACACACACACACACACACACACACACACACACACACACACACACCCCTCTGGGTTTTCTTTTATTTTCTTACTAGTTCTTGTTCTTATTTCCTCTTATCTCCATGGGAAAGTGGAACAGAATTCTTCCTCTGTAAGCCATGTGTGTCGTAAGAGTCGACTAAAATGCCGTGAGCAAGGGGCTTGTAACCCCTTCTCCTGTATACATTAATAAAGTTAAAAAGAGAAACTTTGTTTTTCTCTTTGGGCCACCCTACCTCAGTGGGAAATGGGTAGTTTGTTGAAAAAAGAAGAACTATAGTTTTACATACTCAAAACAATTATATACATATAGTACTTAAATGGGTAATACAATAGATAAATAAACATTTAAATAATCATTTAAAATCCCATTTATGTACCTTTATTGAAGACTGTTGTTGGCATCTGGAAGATTAGGAGGAGAGAGGGAGGACTTATTGTTTGGAAGGGAAATCCCCTTCCATAAAGACTTTAGTCCTTATCTGGGGTTATTTCCCTTCTTTGCCTTTTAATGCCACTAGGACCAGCTTGAGAGTCACTGGACCCCTGTCCCACAAAATAACTGTCCAGAGAGGTCTGTTTCTGGCGTCTCTTTAAGATGTCCCTGAAGTGGGACACGGTTTTGTCAATGAACATGTTGCAGATATGGCTTGTTTCAGCTTGCTCAGGGTGGTATTTCTCCACAAAACTTTGCAACCTATTCCACACAGCACACATCTCTTTAAACCCTTTACCGCGCCGGCATCACATGTGAGGCTGAAAAAGCATGGTTTTCATGGCGCCATGAGCACAAAGCATATCCTCAGAGAGACTTCAAATTTCACTCCAACCAATCACAAGCCTTCTGGGCGGAGCTTGAATGTGGCGTTACTTGGGTATTGTCGACTGCTATTGGCTGGGAGCTGCAGAAGTCTTCAGTACTGTCTTAAATTTTGAAGGAGAAGCATTTCCAGCCTGACTCTCTTGATATTTCACCAATTTACACCACTCCAGAATGTCGGTAAGTTACTGAATGAGTTTGCAGTGCATTATTGAATGTTTTAACCTCATTTTGAGATGCAAATGAATTGCCTGAGGTATTTATAAGTAACAAATGAATGCACTTGAAGTTTTGTTTACATTTTCGGCATCAGATATGAGGCTGGGCCTGACAAGTATAGAATGTCACGTGCCACTGAGTGCACCATATGTGAGGCTAAAACAGACAATGGTGATAACAAATTTGCCAATGAAGGTATCATATATCATGGATTAACCAATAACAATAAGGCCATCTTTGTCAATAATAGCTACCAATTGCATGCTGAATCAAATACATTGGTATATGAGTAATTTTACCTTGTAAATTTATAAAATTTGCTCAATTTCGATGCTCATTTTGTGTTTTCTGTTCATTTCAGTTAAACACAAACACCTTTTATGGATCAAGGGCTCAAAGAAAAAGGGATTACATTGTGCCAGAGTTATGTGATGACAGTGACAGTAATGAGGAAGTGGATTCTGCGGATGAATATGAGCCATGGCCAGATGCTTCCTCTTCAAGTGAAGATGAACATCAAGATTTGTCTAATAGAAGTCGGCAAGTTTGTGTAAAACAAAGAATTATACGAAAACAAGTAATTGAAGATGAGGTTGATGAAACAATTGTCAACAACACTAGTGCCACCTGGTGCAAACTTGACATAACAAATACTCCATTACCTGACTATAAACATGAGGTACCAACACATGTCAAGAATCCATATGATTATTTTTGTGAATTATTTACTGTTGAAATGTTAGAAAGCCTTGTATTTAACACAAACTTGTATGCAGTTCAGAAAGATGTTAATACTAACTTCAACACGACTAGTGAAGGGCTCATGCAATTTGTTGGAATTCTGATATTCATGAGTATAGACAGCCTACCCTCTTTAGAGGATTACTGGTCCCTTCAACATTGTCATCTTGATGTCACAACTGTTATGACATCTAAAAGGTTTAGGTTGCTGAGGACAAAAATTCATGTAAATGATAATACCAAGGCAACAGGTGACAGGTTCCATAAAATAAGACCACTCTTAGATGGTCTAAGGAAATCATGCCTAAAAGTTCCAGCTACACCAAAGCAATCAGTTGATGAGGTAATGGTTGGATATAAGGGAACAAGAGCAGGAAACCTCAGGCAATATATCAGGAACAAGCCTGATAAATGGGGTTTTAAACTTTTTTGCCGGGCCAGTGATGATGGGTTTATCCATGACATAATGATGTATCAAGGTCAAACAACCTTTGATTATCAGTGTTAGCCTAACAGAGGAGGAGAAAAAAATGTCTATAAGTTCCAAGGTTGTTATTTGCCTTGCAAAGACTATGAACCAAACAAACACCAGTACAATTTATGCAGATAACTTCTTCACCAGTTTGCCTCTAGTGAAATTTCTGCATACTACATTCAATTGCAGGTACACAGGCACTGCAAGGGAGACAAGAATTGGAAAACCACTACTTACATCTGTCAAAGACATGGACAAAAAAAAGGTGAAAAGGGGTGCTATGGATTACTTGTCAGTGGATGGCATCCTTGCTGTACGTTGGAAAGACAGTAAGGTGGTTACTTTATTGACAAACGATATTGGCATCAAACCTGTGACAAAGATAAAGAGGTACAGCAAGGAGAACAAACAAAAGGTGGATGTTGAGTGTCCTGCAGTCATAAAGAGTTATAATGCCCATATGGGAGGCATAGATAAGAATGATATGTTGGTGCATCTCTACAAGTCTCCACTCAAAGCAAAACGCTGGTACATGAGGCTGTTTGGATATGTCATTGATCTTTGTTGTGTCAATGGCTGGTTGTTGTACAGGCGTGACTGTGCTGCTCTGAAGGAGAAATACATGAATCTTAAGGATTTCCGGTTTGCCATCTCCCATTCAGCAAGAAAGCCAACCAAGGGAATCCCAAGGAGCATGAGATCCTCTCCAAGTTGTTCAACTTCACGGTCTACTTCACGGTCTTCTTCAATTGATGATGAACATTTCAGTCACTATGCAAAAAGAAATCTTGATGATACAAGATATGATGAAACACTACCTCACTGGCCAGTTACTGCAAAGAGGCTTTCATGTGGACATTGCAACACCCAAAAAAAGGATCTACTCATCTGTGCATTGTTCCCACTGCAAGGTTAATCTATGTCTAAACACAACCAGAAATTGTTTTGTGGAATTCCATAAGAAACCAGATGCATAAATACCTCTGATGAAAATGTTTGTCACAATAAATACAAAAAGGATACTCATTTGGTGCCATATCCATATTTTTGTAACATTTTTGCAATTTTTGTATAATGTCAAATACTATAAATGTGTTAAAATTATTGAAATCAAGTTACTGTGCTTTTGGTTTAACCCAGTTGTTTATTAACCCTTTGACTGTTTCGGACGTATATATACGTCTTATGAGCCAATGTTTCGGACGTATTTATACGCCTAAATTCTAGCGGCCTCAAATCAAGCAGGAGAAAGCTGGTAGGCCCACATGTGAGAGAATGGGTCTGTGTGGTCAGTGTGCGCAGTATAAAAAAAATCCTGCAGCAAGCCGTACATAATGAGAAAAAAAAAACTCCGACCGTGTTTTTTAATTAAAACGCCGTCTTTGAGGTGTATTTTCTTATAGTATTTATGGTTGTACAGTGGTACCTCGGTTTACGATATTTTTTGATTCCAGAATGCTCTTCAAGTGCCATTACCAAACGAATTTATCCCCATAAGGAATAATGTAAAACAGACTAGTCCTTTTAGACCCCCAGAAATACACTTACAAAATCATTTAAAAAAATATACTTACATAAAAGGGCGATTTTCGGGACCATCGTAAACCGAGGTACCACTGTATTCTCTTTTTCATGGTCTCATTTGATAGAATGGAAAACATATTACAGGAATAGAGATGATTTTGATTAGTTTCATGATGTAAACGATCTTGAAATTGAGCTCAAAGTAGCGGAAATGTTCGATTTTTGCCAATGTTCAAAAGTAAACAAATCACACCATGCGTCCAATACACATCAACTGGTGAGTCTAATATTCTTTCACAAGTGCACAGATATTATTTATACAGTTTTTACAATAATGCAATAGTCTGCATAACAATATATCTTCTATTTTTTGTCTGAATAAAAAATCAAAATAGAAAGCAAGAGTAATGTAAGAGGGGCCTAAAGACATGACTAATGAACAGATAACATCTTATTTTAGTGCTAGGGATGTCTGCATTGTTTATTCTGGACCCTATTTTGAAATTGACATCTTTTTTATTTTGCATGAAATTGGAGAAATTGCCATTTTCTGACCACTTTATTGGGTAGTTGAAATTGGTAAATTGGTGATTTCTTGTACTCATTCGATAGAACAAATGGAGTTCTAAAGAAATAGCTATGAGTTTGGTCGACTGTCCCAATGGAATTGGCCTAAAATAGGGCTCAAAGTCGGCGAAATAGCCGATGCGTATATATCACTGACATCGCTAACTTTGCGAGAGCGTAATTCCGTAAGTTTTCAATCAAATTTCATACTTTTGGTGTCATTACAATCGGGAAAAGATTCTCTATCATTTCATAAGAAAAAATAATTTATTTTTTTTTCCAAAATTTTCCGACAAAGAATGACAGTTTCAGAATGGGGCCTCCGACAGTCAAAGGGTTAATAAACCTTAAATGTATATATATGCCTATTATTATCAGTTATTAGTAGCTGTTATGATTCTTTTAGACACATACCGTTGTCAGGAATGGCATCAAATCTGATGCGAATCCGTCACCTATAGTTTAACCTTTGTTGGGATTGACCTCATATTTGATTCCACCATAAAGGCCATTTTATGGCCCAAAAATAAATAAACTTGAAAAAGGACCACAAATAAATAGGTTTTAGAATTGCTTATATTATCTGAATATGGGTTGCAAATATTGCACTTTCTCAAATTTGATACTTGGCCTGGTAAAGGGTTAAACCCTCCTTCACTCCCTCTTCCTCCTCCTCTGTAGCAAGTTCCTCAGCTGTGGTCTGTTGCTGTTCCAGATGAAAGTCTTGCAGCTCTTTAGTGATTAGCCCTTCCCTGTGGTCCTCCACCAATTCTTACACATCCTCGCTACTAACCTCCAACCCCATGGACTTCCCCAATGCCACAACAGGCAGAGGGTTGGCAATGTCAGAGTCAGCCCCAAGCCCTTCAAAATCCCTCTCTTGGACACAATCTGGCCACAATTTTCTCCAAGCAGAGTTCAAAGTCCTGGAAGTCACTCCCTCCCAAGCCTTACCTATAAGGCTTATGCAATGAAGGATACTGAAGTGATTCCTCCAGAACTCTCTTAGGCTCAAATTAGTGTCCAAGGTCACTTCAAAGCACCTTTGAAACTGCTTTTGTGTAGAGTTTTTTGAAGTTAGAAATGACCTGCTGGTCCATGGGCTGGATGAGAGGAGTGGTGTTAGGAGGCAAGAACTTCACTGTTATAAAACTGAAGTCCCTAGACAATTGGTCTACCAAGTCTGGAGGATGAGGAGGAGCATTGTCCATTACCAGGAAGCACTTGAGTGGCAATTTCTTTTCCAGGAGGTATTTTTTCACACTAGGGCCAAACACTTCATGACTCACTCTTTGAAAATTTCCCTTGTGACCCATGCCTTATTAGCTTTCCACATCACACACAATTTACTCCTGAAGACATTTTTTTCTTGAACACTCGGGGATTTTCAGAGTGATACACCAGTAAAGGCTTCACTTTGAAATCCCCACTTGTGTTAGCACAGAACAAAAGAGTAAGCCTGTCTTTCATAGGCTTGTGTCCTGGCAGTGCCTTTTCCTCCTGCATAATGTAGGTCCTCTTTAGCATTTTCTTCCAAAAGAGGCATGTTTCATCACAATTGAACACTTGTTGGGGGTTGTAATTTTTTAGCCTCTATGTACCCCTTGAATTCACGCAGATATTTTTCAGCAGCACATTTGTCAGACCATGCAGCTTCGCCATGCCTTACCACAAACAAGCCTTTGCTGGCCCTAAATTCACTAAAAGCAGCACTTGTTCAAGGTATTTTCTTTACAAGATCCTCATGCAACTGCCTTGCCTTCTCACAAATAATCGACTCCACAACACTGTCTCCCGCTAATTGTTTTTCAGTGATCCACAACAACAATAACTTCTCCATATCTTCCATTATTTGTGACCTTTGTTTTGTTAGCACATTTACTCCTTTTGCAACATTAGCTTCCTTGATTTATTCTTTCTTTGCCAGGATAGAAGTGATTCTTGATTTGTTTTTCCCATACATCCTGGCAAGTTCCAACACCCACACACCACTCTCATATTTCTCAATTATTTTTTTTTAAATTCCATCGTGTTTCTCACTTTCTTTACCCAAGGAACTTTCTTTGGGGCCACGGCTACTTATTTCGCAGTTGCAATTAATGAATAACCACCAGAATCAATGGATTATAGCAAAATGTTTGGATGAATGAGCAGAAGATTCCTCACTCGTCCACAGACAAAGCCAGACTCTGACGTGAGAGGCTGCTGGCAGACAGGTGGACGTATCCCATTTGGTCCGATAAGCAAAATAACGGCTGATAGACGGTAGCCAAAAAACCAGCCTATAAGTGAGTTGGCCGATAAGAGGAACGGCCAATAACCGGGGGTCCACTGTACCTAGTTGGACGAATCTTATTGTATCTATGACTCACGAAATCGTAATGACACGATTGCAAACAAACCACATACCATGGGTGGGGTTCGAACCCGCAGTCAGAGAGTCTCAGAACTCCAGACCGTCGCGTAAGCCACTGGGCCAGCTACCTTCAATAAGATTCATCCAACTACGTATATTTCTACACCATAGGAAAGTTAGCATAGGCACCACTGTGTCCACAAATGCAAGTTTTTACAGACGAATCTCCAGCTAGCATGGCCGTGACGAACTCTAGCTCAAGTCCCCTTCAAAGCCGTCAACATGACTCACGAAATCGTAATGACACGATTGCAAACAAACCACATACCACAGGTGGGGTTCGAACCCGCGGTCAGAGAGTCTCAGAACTCCAGACCGTCGCGTAAGCCACTGGGCAAGCTAGCTTCAATAAGATTCATCCAACAGTGGTGCCTATGCTAACTTTCCTATGGTGTAGAAATATACCTAGTTGGATGAATCTTATTGAAGCTAGCTGGCCCAGTGGCTTACGCGATGGTCTGGAGTTCTGAGACTCTCTGACCGCGGGTTCGAACCCCACCCGTGGTATGTGGCTTATTGTATCTAGCTGGCCCGGTGGCTAGCGTGTTGGTCTGGAGTTTTATGACTCTCTGATCCGTTATTTGGTTTGTTTGCATTCGTGTCATTATGATTTCATGAGTCATGATGACTCACTTTAGTACTACAGTGGTACCCCGGTTTACGATGGTCTCCAAACTCGCCCTTTTATGTAAGTTTATTTTTTTAAATGCTTTTGTAAGGGTATTTTTGGGGGTCTAAAAGGACTAGTCTATTTTACATTATTTCTTATGGGGATAAATTCGTTTGGTAATAGCACTTGAACAGCATTCTGGAACGAAAAAATATCGTAAACCGGGGTACCACTGTACTATGTTACTTTTGTAAAAAGTAACATATGATAGTATTTAGGTATTTTATATAGCAAAGGTTTGACATTATGCCCTATCCAGTATGTCGGCAATTTTTTTAACCCTTTGGGGGTCGACAGGCCTTCTCGGAAACACGTTCTCAGGATCGAAAAATTTTTGGAAAAAAAGGTATGGCCAATTCCAATGTTCCAGTCCACTAAAATCATAGCTATTTTGCTAGAACTCCATTTCTTCTATCGATTGAGTACAAGAAACTGCCTATTTACCAACTTCAACTACCCAAAATAGTGGTCAGAAAATGACTATTTGGCCAATTTCACACAAATTTCAAACAATGCCAATTTCAAAATGGGGTCCAGAATAAACAAGGCAGATATTCCTGGGACTAAAATAACATCTTCTCTGTTCATTAGTCACATTTCCAGGCCCCTCTTACATTACTTTTGCTTTCCATTTTGAATTTTTATTCTCACAAAAAAATAGAAGATTTACTGTTATGTATACAACTACATCATTGTAAAAATGGTATAAATAATATCAGCGCACTTGTGCAAGAATATTAGACTCGCCAGTTGATGTGTATTGGACGCATGGTGTGATTTGTTTACTCTTGAACATCGGCAAAAATCGAACATTTTTGCTACTTTGAGCTCAATTTCAAGGTACTTGTCATTGTCAACCCAATCAAAATCATCTCTATTTCTGTAATATATCTTCCATTCTATCAAATGAGACCAAGAAAACGAGAATACATCAATAAATACCATACGAAAATAGACTGCAAAGTCGCTGTTTTAAACGAAAAAAATGGTCAGTTTTTTTTTTTCCCATTATGCAGTGTGTGCTGCAGGATTTTTTTTATACTGCGCAACTGACCACACAGACCCATTCTTTCATATGTAGGCCTACCAGCCATTTCCCGCTTAATTTGAGGCCGCTAGAATTTACACGTACTAGTACGGCACCGACCCCTGCTCGTAAAACGTACTAGTACGGCACCGACACCCAAAGGGTTAAGGTTCTATTTGTGTCCATTTTGACTTACGACTCTTTGGTCGGAACCAAGCTCAGTCATAAGTCGAATGATACATGTAATATTTTTTTATTAACACATCACCCATCTGCCAAGGCAGGGTGGCCTGAAAAAGTAAAACTTTCATCATCATTCACTCCATCACTGTCTTGCCAGAGGTGCACTTACACTAAAGTTAAAAAACTGCAACATTAACACCCCTCCTTCAAAATGCAGACACTCTACTTCCCATCCCCAGGACTCAAGTCCGGCCTGGTATCCCTGAATCCCTTCAAAAATGTTACCGTGCTCACATTCCAACAGAACGTTAAGTCCTAAAACCATTCGTTTCTATTCACTCCTATCTAACACGCTCACGCATGTTTGCTGGAAGTCCAAGCTCCTCGCACACAAAACCTCCTTTACCCCCTCCCTCCAACCTTTCCTAGGCTGACACCTACCCCACCTTCCCTCCACTACAGATTTACGCACTCTCAAAGTCATTCTATTTTGTTCCATTCTCTCTACATGTCCAAACCACCTCAACAACCCCTCCTCCACCCTCTGGATAATAGTTTTGGTAATTCCGCACCTCCTCCTAATTTCCAAACTACAAATTCTCCGCATTATATTCAAACCACACATTGCTCTCAGACATGACATCTCCACTGCCTCCAGCCTTCTCCTTGTTGCAACATTCACCACACGTTTCACACCCATACATGAGTGTTGCTATAACTATACTCTCGTACATTCACCTCTTTGCTTCCATGGACAAAGTTCTTTGTCTACACAGATTTCTAAGTGCACTACTCACCTTTTTCCCTCATCAATTCTATGATTCGCCTCATCTTTCATAGACCCATCTGCTGATACATCCACTCCTAAATATCTGAAAACATTCACCTCCTCCATACTCTCTTCCTCCAATCTGATATCCAATCTTTTGCCACCTAATTTTTTTATCCTCATCACCTTACTCTTTCCTATATTCACTTTTAATTTTCTTCTTTTACATACCCTACCAAACTCCTCCACCAACCTCTGCAACTTCTCCTCAGAATCTTCCAAAAGCACAGTGTCATCAGCAATGAGCAACTGTGACAACTCCCACTTTGTGTTAGATTCTTTATCTTCTAACCCCACACCTCTTGCCAACACCTGAGCATTCACTTCTCTTTCAACCCCATCTATAAATATATTGAACAACCATGGAGATATCACACATCCTTGTCTAAGGCCCACTTTTACTGGGAAATAGTCTCCCTCTCTCTCCTACATACTCTAACTTGAGCCTCACTACCCTCAGAAAAACTCTTCACTGCTTTCAGCAACCTATCTCCTATTCCATACATTTGCAACATCTGCCACATTGCCCCCCTATCAACTATGTCATATGCCTTTTCCAACTCCATAAATTCTGCAAAAACCTCTTAACCCTTATATAAATACTGTTCATCTATATGTTCCACCATAAACACTTGGTCTACACACCCCCTACCCTTCCTAAAGCCTCCTTGTTCATCTGCTATCCTACTCTCCATCTTACTCTAATTCTTTCAATAAGAACTCTACCATACACTTTACCAGGTATACTCAACAAACTTATTCCCCTATAATTATTGCACTCTCTTTTGTCCCCTTTGCCTTTATACAAAAGAAATATGCATACTCTCTGCCAATCCCTAGGTACCTTACCCTCTTTGATACATTTATTAAATAAAAGCACTAACCACTCCAAAACTATATCCCCACCTGCTTTTAACATTTCTACAGTAGATCATCATTTAGCAAGGTAGTTATGTTCCTGAAAATGTCGTATTAGATCATTTCGTGTTATATAATTAAAAGAACTTATGGGTAAAATAGTGTTACATTCCTGGGAGTCCCCAAAAAGCCAAACAAGTTTTTTTTAGACCAACAGATCTTACAAAAATAAAAGTGAATATGTAATTGTAGTTCATTATCATGATGAATTATGTTGTTTTTACTGCTTAAGACTACAAATGTAACAGAAATAATAGTATTTACCTTAAATTGTGGGTGCTGATGTTTGTGGATGATTGTGAAGAGAGTGCAGAGTTATGCTGTGACCCTACTGGGCTGAGGTGGATAGTAGAGGTTCTGGAACTGAAGTCGATGGTTGTACTGAGTGTCTAACTTTAAGTCATTCAGTAAGTCAGTCAAGTCATTCAGTAAGTCAGTCAAGTCATTCAGTAAGTCAGTCAAGTCATTCAGTAAGTCAGTCAAGTCATTCAGTAAGTCAGTCAAGTCATTCAGTAAGTCAGTCAGTCAAGTCATTCAGTAGGTCAGTCAGTCAAGTCATTCAGTAAGTCAGTCAAGTATTCAGTAAGTCAGTCAGCATTCAGTAAGTCAGTCAAGTCATTCATTAAGTCAGCAGTCATTCAGTAAGTCAGTCAAGTCATTCAGTAAGTCAGTCATGTCATTCCGTAAGTCAGTCATTCAGTCAGTCAAGTCAGTCCCAGTCATTCAGCCAGTCCAGGTCATTCAGTCAGTAAGCAGTCAAGTCATTCAGTCAGTAAGTCAGTCAGTTTCAGTCAGTAAGTCAGTTAAGTCATTCAGTCAGTAAGTCAGTCAAGTCATTCAGTCAGTAAGTCAGTCAGCATTCAGTCAGTAAGTCATTCAGTCAGTAAGTCAGCCGCATTCAGTCAGTCGTCATTCAGTCAGTCAGTAAGCCGCAGTCATTCAGTCAGTCAAGTCATTCAGTCAGTAAGTCAGTCAGTCATTCAGTCAGTAAGCGCAAGTTCTCAGTCGTCACGTCATTCAGTCAGTCAAGTCTTTCAGTCATTCAGTCAGCAAGTCATTCAGTCAGTCAAGTCTTCAGTCAGTAAGTCAGTCAAGTCATTCAGTCAGTTAAGTCATTCAGTCAGTAAGTCGTCAAGTCATTCAGCAGTAAGTCAGTCAAGTCTTCAGTCGTAAGTCAGCAAGTATTCAGTCAGTCAGCTTCAGTCATTCAGTCAGTCCAGTCATTCAGTCAGTCAAGTCATTCAGTCAGTCAGTCATCAGTCAGTCAAGTCATTCAGTCAGTTGCCAGTCAGTAAGTCGTCAAGTCATTCAGTCAGTCAGTCAGTCAGTAAGTCAGTCCAGTCAGTCAATAAGTCAGTCAATCAAGTCAGTCAGTCAGTCAGTCAGTCAATAGTCAGTCAGTCAGTCAGTCAAGTCACAAACTTATGTTTACCTCTTTTTATGTGTACAAAGTAACACTTCATTACGGCCACTTTGATTGCTTGGCAGATACAAGATATAGTAATTTAAAGATCAAAACACAATTCACTCTCACTCATTCTTCACAAACACAGCTGGCTTGTATCAGAGGACTTGTTTTTCGACGTGTATGAAATACGACGAATGCTGGGGTCCATGGTGGCTGGGGAAA
>WNWK01040211.1:0-17078 GCA_009830355.1 Cherax destructor | reverse complement strand
TTCATCTACTGTGACAATGTCTTCCACTTCATTGATGTCCCCCCAAAATAATAATCTCACTTAAAATTCTCTTTAACATTGATGTAATACCTCCAGATTCTCTCCTCACTTAACGACAGAGTTTCGTTCCTTAGACCACGTTGGTAAACAAATTTGTCGCTAAGTGAGGAGCTACTATAATGGAGTGGGTTTGTGTCAACCATCTTTGATATTGTTTTTGTCATCTTTGACCATTTATAACATTTCTGGTATATTTTTAAATGTTTATACAGTAGTGTACTGTATAGTATTGTAATAAACAGAATAGAGGAAATCAGCTCTAATATACATTATTTAGGCAGAAAACCCGGTCAGACACACCAGTCATAAGTCCAAATCATGGGTTTAAATGAGCCTCCAAAGGGAGAGAGGTTTATATAAAATTTTCAATAAATAATTTATATTTCCTGTTTGTTCATTTAACAATATTGTCACATCTTAATTAGCTCATACTTTTTCCCACGTTTTGATACTGGTGAAGGCTCTGGATCTAAAAAATTTTGTTCCATCATTTCCTTCTTTGGGTCAAATTTTGATTTTTATTCACAGGCACTATATAACAACCAAAGATTTAGTGCTTCCCCAAGATTAAAAGATTATATTTTTTCAGACCCCCCTAGCATAAGTCCTTTTAATTAATTTCACTGGCCTCCTGATTATTTAACTTTTGCTCAGCCAAGACCTATCCATTTTCCCTTTTTATTCATAACTGTTTTTTTATCCATATAATATCACCCCCCCCTGCAATTATCCCAAATCAGTATTTCATTCTTCATTTTTCAATATGAATGTCTTGACCTTTTAACCCCCCTTTAGTGACATGCATCACAATAGACCTGGATTAAGAATTTGTAGGCCCCCGGCCCACAGGCACTTTGAGACCCCCCGTGATATTTTCAAAGAATAAAAGTTTAAAAAAACCTCTTTTTCTCCAACATGATTAATCTGAAAGAATGAAAAAAAGGCAAAATACTGATTTAAGGGGAAATCTCATTGTGGAAAAAGATGACATGTGCTTTTCCATAAAGTCTAATGAAGTAGAATTTAATTCGATGAATCACTTGGTCTCAGTTTAGTTAATATTTACATAAAAAGTATTTGTTCTACACAATAACACACTTGCAAATGCACATCATTAATCTTTAAACTCCAACCCGTCATCATTAAAAATGGTAAAATGAAAATCATTTAAAAAAGGGAAAGTAAGGGTTTTGGTTTGGCTTGACAAGTTGACACAATGACACTACTATAAGGGCCCCAGCAAAACCCAAAAAATGTCTGCTTTATAGGGAAAACACCTTAAAACTCTATCAAAATTAATGATAACAGTCAATAGTTCATAATATATATGATATTTGAACACCCTTTTTACTTAATCTCTGGGGGTCCTCCAGCTGGTAGAGGGGGCCCCCCCTGGGCCCCGCCCCCGCCCTTAAAAACTGCCCTTTTTTTTAATTTTACTTAACGAAAAAAGGGAACCAAAAATTTAAAAACCCGTTTTTTCCAACCACCCCAATTTTTTTTTTAAAAAGTTTTTTTTTAAATTTTCAAAATTTTTTTAAAAATTTTTTTATTTTAATAAAATTTTTCAAACAGCTAAACCTCTTGGAAAAATTACTTATATTCATGCAATAAACATTGACAAAGTCAGTTTTGAAAAAATTTCAGTTCATGTAGTAGCACATTATTCATCTCTGAATTGCCCAGAACTTTGATACAGCATCACTTTGATGTGCATTTATTATGTTATTGTCAGGAGGATACACCTGTAATTGAGGGCAGCTAAAGGAAAAGAAAAAGGTGGAAAATCTTTCCAAATATTAATAAGGTACTTTACTCTGTCAGGAGCACATCTCTCTTACAGAGGAGCAGGCACAGCAAGGGGGGAATGTTCATCTCGTTATAAATAAAGTTGAACCTGTTATAGATTAAACCTTTATTACAATGTAAAAATAGCTCAATAATAATCATCGAGTACATGGAATTTTTGGAATACATACAATGTTAAACTTTTACTGGCATGTAATGCCTTTTAAAATATACTACTATAGTTAAGTTTGTTCAGTTTGTATTGTTTCTTTGAAACATTAAAATGTATTATATGTACTTTTAAAGGAGGTACAGTATTTATTCTTTTTCCGGTTTTAAACAGTTTTGGGCATTTCTCAATTTTTGGTTTAAAAAAAAGTTTGGTAAAAAATTCACAAAACAGTCAGTTACATTTATTTATGATCATAAAGCTTAGCACACTAGTAGGTTGGTAGACAGCAACCACCCAGGGAGGTATCACCGCCCTGCCAGGTGACTGTGAAACAGAAACCTGAAACTGTTTTCACATGATGGTAGGATTGCTGGTGTCTTTTTTTCTGTCTCATAAACACGCTGGATAACAGGTATATCTAGCTACTTCTACTTACACTTTAGGTCACACTACACTGGCATACACATGCATATATAAAACATACACACATCTAGGTTTTTCTTCTTTTCTTAATAGCTCTTGTTCCTTTTTATTTTCTCATTGTCCATGGGAAGTGGAAAAGAATCTTCCTCCGTAAGTCATGCGTGTCGTATGAGGCACTAAGATGCCGGGAGCAATGGCTAGTAACCCCTTCTCCTGTACAAATCTACTAAACGAGAAGAAGAAAAACTTTATAAAATTGGGTTGTCTGAATGTGCGTGGATGTAAAAGTGATGATAAGAAAGAGATGATTGCCGATGTTATGAATGAAAAGAAGTTGGATGTCCTGGCCCTAAGCAAACAAAGCTGAAGGGGTAGGCGAGTTTCAGTGGGGAGAAATAAATGGGATTAAGTCAGGAGTATCTGAGAGTTAGAGCTAAGGAAGGTAGCAATAATGTTGAAGGATCGTTATGGAAGGAAAGAGGGAATATAAATGTGTAATCAAGGATTATGTGGATTAAAATAAGGGTCGGATGCGAAAAGTGGTCATAATAAGCGTGTATGCACCTGGAGAAGAGAGGAGGTAGAGAGAGAGAGAGATTTTGGAGATGTTAAGCGAATGTATAGGAACTTTTGAACCAAATGAGAGAGTAATTGTGGTAGGACCTAAATGCAAAGTGGAGAAACATGCAGAGAGGGTGTAGTAGGTAAGTTTGAAGCAGGTGTAAATGATAATGGAGCCTTTGATTGAACTTTGTATAGAAAGGGTTTAGTTATAGGTAATACATATTTTAAGAAAAGAGGATAAATAAGTATACAAGATATGATGTAGGGCGAATGACAGTAGTTTGTTGGACTATGTATTGGTAGAAAAAGACTGTTGAGTAGACTTCAGGATGTACATGTTTATAGAGGCTACAGATATATCAGATCACTTTTTAGTTATAGCTACAGTGGGAGTAAAAGGAGATGGATACAAGGAAAATAGAATCAGTAAGTAAAAGAGAGGTGAAGGTTTATAAACTAAAAGAGGAGGCAGTTAGGTAAGATATAAACAACTATTGGAGGATAGATGGGCTAGTGAGAGTGTAGGCAATGGGGTCGAAAATGTATGGGTAGATTTAAAATGTAGTGTTAGAGTGTTCAGCAGAAGTTTGTGGTTACAGGCGAGTGGGTGGGAGGGAAGAGGAGCGATTGGTGGAATGATGATGTAAAGAGAGTAGTAAGGGAGAAAAGTTAGCATATGAGAGGTTTTTACAAAGCTAGAAGTGATGCAAGGAGGGAAGAGATATGGAGAGAAAAAGAGAGGTTAAAAGAGTGGTGAAGCAATGTAAAAGAGACAGATGAGAGAGGTGAGATGTTATTCAGCAAATTTTGTTGAAAATAAGAAAAGTTTTGGAATGAGATTACTGTTGAGGAAGCCCAGAGAACAAATGGATTTGACAGTTAAAAATAGGAGAGGAGAGTTATTAAATGGAGAGTTAGAGGTATCGGGAAGATGGAGAGAATATTTTGAGGATTTGTTAAATGTTGATGAAGACAGGGAAGCTGTGATTTCGTGTGTAGGCAAGGAGGAATAAACATCTTGTAGGAGTGTGAAGAGCTCAGTTGTGGTGTAGGAAGTTCGTGAGGCAGTGGGTAGAATGAAAGGGTAAGGCAGCTGGGATTGATGGGATAAAGATAGAAATGTTAAAGCAGGTGATATAATTTTGGAGTGGTTGGCTATTATTTAATAAATGTATGGAAGAGGGAAAGGACCTAGGATTGGCAGAGAGCGTGTATTGTTCCTTTGTATAAAGGCAAAGGGGACAAAAGAGAGTGCAAAAATTATAGGGAATAAGTCTGTTGAGTGACCTGTAAAGTGTATGGTAGAGTTATTATTGAAAGAATTAAGAGTAAAACAGAAAGCAGGATAGCAGATGAACAAGGGGCTTTAGGAAAGGTAGGGGTGTGTAGACCAAGTGTTTACAGAAACATATAGGTGAACAGTATTTGATATGGTAAAGATGTTTTTGTGGCATTTATGGATTTGGAAAAGGCGATGATAGGGTAGATAGGGGGCAATGTGGCAGATGTTGCAGGTGATGGAATAGGAGGAAGGTTACTGAAAGCATGAAGAGTTTTATGAGGATAGTGAGGCCCAGGTTAGATGGTGAGGAGGGAAGGGACTATTTCCAGTAAAAGTGGCCTTAGACAAGGATGTGATGTCACCGTGGTTGTTCAATATATTTATAGATGGGGTTGTAAGAGAAGTGAATGCGAGGGTCTTGGCAAGAGGTGTTGGGCTAAAAGATAAAGAAGCAAATACAAAGTGGAGTTGTCACAGCTGCTTTTTGCTGATGACACTGTGCTTTGGGAGATTCCTGAAGAGAAGCTGCAGAGGTTGGTGGATGAATTTGGTGGTAAAAGAAGAAAATTGAAAGAATATAGGAAAGAGTAAGGATGAGGATAAAAAAAAGAATAGGTGAAAAAGATTGATATCAGATTGAGGAGAGAGTATGGAGGGGGTGAATGTATTCAGATATTTGGGAGTGGACATGTCGCGGATGGGTCTATGAGGATGAGGTGAATCACAGAATTGATGAGGGAAAAGGGTGAGTGGAGCACTGAGTCTGTGGAGAAAAAGAACCTTGTCCATGGAAGTAAAGAGGGAATGTATGAGAGATATATACAACGCTTTTAATAGGGGTGTGAAGATGGGTGATGTGAATGTTGCAACGAGGAGAAGGCTGGAGGCAGGGTCATGTCTGGAGGCAATGTGGTGTGAATAAATGCAGAGAATTGGGTTTGAAATTGGGAGGAGGTGGGGTTTCCAAAAACATTTCCAGAAAGTCTGACGAAAACCGAATTGTACGAACGAAGCAATATTTCCATAAGAAATAATGTAACCAATTAATCCATTCCAGACACCCAAAAAGTATTAACAAAAAATACATTTTATAGAGAATAACTATTGCTTTACATACAGAAAACAATGAAAAATAAATATAAATGACTAATGAAATGGATAAATGAACATTTAACATCACTTTAATGAAGACTCTTGTTGGTGTATGGAAGAAGGCAAGGAGGGGAGAGGAGGAAGAGAGCATGCTGGAAGGAAATCTCCTCCATAAGGCATTCAGATACTAAGGCCCTATCTGGGTTACTTCCTTTGTCTTTTTACTGGCACTAGGACCAGCTTGAGAGTCACTGGACCCTGTCGCACAAAAATCTGTCCAGAGAGGTCTGTTTCTGGCGTCTCTTAAGATTTGTTTTAAATGGGATACAAGGCATTGTTACTGAACATGTTGCAGACATGGCATGCAACAGTTTTGTTAGGTGATATTTCACAAAACTTTGGCAACTCACTCCACTTTGCACATGTCCTTAATCACTGAAGAAGGCACTTTTTGTATGAGTTCTTTTCTGAATTCTATCATGTTTTTTAGCCCCATGGTGGCTTATTTAGCAGTTGCACTCAATAAACAAGCAATAAAAAACAATGGATTATGTAATGAAATGTTTTGAATGAACGCACGGCTATGTGCCCACCTAACGAGAAACAGCCAGACTGAGTCAGAACGCAGGATACTTTTTGTGTAGGCGCGGGTGTGGCCCGCTTGGTACGGTGGACCATTGTCAACTCTATAGAAACTGAGTGGATGTATGAAAACTGGGACAAAATTCCGACGAAAAAGTCATCAAAAACCACCACGTAAACCAGGCACACGTGAAACCGAGGTTCCACTGCATACAGGAGCACCATGGTCCTTACAGGATTAGCACCTAATTTAATAATAATGATAATTTATATAGAGCAAGACAAGTTGGAGAGAAAGGTAGCATTGATGTGCATCAGATCCGTAGGTGTCAAGGTTAACAGAGGTGGCAGCAGACACATTCCCAAGGCTTTGAAATATTCACAGATAATAAACTCTTTCGTGTTGAAAGCTAAGGTTAGTGATATTAAATTATACAAGTTTTGCAGTAGTTTTCAGATATCTAAGAAAAGTATATAGTGCTAAATCTTCCTTGGATTTCATTTCATTCTTGTATTTCATATTTCATCATTGAAGATGCATGTATGCAGAATTTTCTACCCTTATCTGTATACTTATTCATTTGTCTTCAGATATTTTCTATAATACAGTACCACCGTGATATTACTATCTGTGTGTGTGTTCTTGGTGCTTTGGCATTGGTAAGTAGGGAAGATAGAAGTAAAACTTGCTTGGAGTTATCTGACTTGCTTGCCAAGCTTGGCACAAAAATATTTGCCTATAAAGACTATATAACTTTGGCCTTTTTTTTTTTTTTTTTCTTTTCTATGAAGCTCCCTGTCTGCTTGGACTAATTTCTAGAATGATCGTGTAAATTTTGGTAATGGGTGTGTGATTGAGATGTCAGATCTGATTCAGAGTGAGATAATTTTGTTGTCTCCTTTTGCTCATGGCACAGTTCTTTAGGTTGGTTAACAGTTGGAGTGATATGTAAAAGGAAATTAAAAGTGAATGTAGAAAGAGAGAGAGGTGATGAGAGTTATGTCTAGGTAATGATAGATTGAATATCAGATTGGAAAAGGAGTATGGAGGAAGTGATGTATTTAGATATTTGAGAGTGGACATGTCACAGATGGGTTTTTATGAATGATATGAACCATAGAATATAGCAGGTGGTATGTTGAGGCATCTGTGAAAGAATATCTAATGGAGGGCAAAAGGAGTGTAACAGAGCATATTGATACCAGTACCTCAGCTGAGGCAGAAGCCACGTGGTGTGAATATTGTGCATAGAAATTAAAAGGCGATGTGGAAGGCCACCATGGCATAATTCAGATGCCCAGAGTGGGCTGTTATGGTGGGCGGGTAAGTAGAGAGAGGACAGGATAGGTTAACAAAGTTATGATGTATAAATCTTGGGTGAAAGGTAGAGGGGCAGGGCATCCTGGTAATGGTTGAATGGAGGGTAAAAACGCTTGAATTTCAAGAGCTTGAGCATCCATCTGGGCTTATGTGACCACGTTAGATAGGAGGTACGGAGATATGGTTTTTAATGGACATGTTGGAGTGTGACAGGGTAATATTTTGCATGGGATTCAGTAAACTGATTAGCTGGACTTGAGTCCTGGAAATGGCAAGTACAATGCCTGCACTTTAAAGGAGGTTTGAGATATTGGCAGTTTGGAGGATGTCTAAGCTGTTGTATCTGAGTGCCTCTGCAAAGACAGGATTATGTATGAGTGAGCGTGAAAGTGTTGAATGAGGATGAGTTTTTTTTTTTTTTTTGGGGGGGGAGTTCTTTCTTTGGGTCACCCTCCTCGGTGGAACCAATTTCAAAATCCCACTATGTAAAGCCGTAATATTGTAAGTGCTTTGTAAGTGTATTTTTGGGGTCTGAAACGGACTAACCTACTTTACATTATTCAGTGGGAACAAATCTGCTCGCAATGGCACTTGAACAGGCTTGATATGAATTATGGCCGAAAACTCGGGGGTCCACTGTATACATATTTTTTTCAAGGGGCTACAACCCCTTCTCCTGGCATACATTACTAAAGTTAAAATAAGAGAGACTTTGTTTTTTCCTTGGGCTCATTTCCGACTAGGTGGAAACGGCCGATTTGTTGAAAATTCAATTAAGTCGGCCGTTCCCCACCGAGGCAGGGTGACCCCAAAAAGAAAAAAAATCCCAAAAGAAAAATAAATACTTTCATCATTATTCAACACTACCACTCATACATAATCACTGTCTTGCAGAAGGCGCTCAGATACGACAGTTTATAAGTCCCTCCAAACTGCCAATATCCCAAACCTCCTTAAAGTTACATTGTGATCCTTACTTCCAGGACTCAGTCCGCAATCAGTTTCCCTGAATCTTCACTAAATATTACCTCTGTCTACACTCCAACAGCTCAGGGTCCCAAAACCATTCCCTACCTCATTCACCCTATCTAACATGCCACCCACGCTTGCTGAAGTCCGGGCCCGCCCACAAAACCTCCTTACCCCCCCTCCCTCCAACCTTTCAAGGGACGACCCTACCCCGCCCTTCCCTTCCCCTACAAGATTTATACGCTTCGAAGTCATTATGCTTTGATCCATTCTCTCTAAATGGCCAAACCACTCCTCAACAACCCCTATTCAGCCCTCTGACTAATTGCTGTTAATTTTCCCTTATTATCACTGGCGTTCACCCGCGTACTCAGCATAGGGCATTTACTTAAAAATTTAGGGTAAAGGAGGACAATATTAGGCTAAAAGATACCTCACTCAGGTCAGCTGCTGCATCTTCGAAAACTTAACCTTCACATTCCTTTTAAAGGTTATTTGAACTAACATTATAAAAATAGAGCTATATTAGAAGTATATACATATAATATATTGTAATCACTCCTAAACATATAATCAGCCTTTCCCAAAGCACATGGTTCAGCCGCCACCTTCAACTCTCTCTTCAACATTTTTAACCTCCAGTGTTCCTGATACACTGAAGATCACAGAATGTCATGGTAATATCTGATCACAACCCTTCCCATTACCTTTTGGGCACTCATTCAGCCTCTGAAGCCAAGATAAGATAAGCACTAACAACAACTCACGGATCTCATGGAGGGGACCCCCGCCTCTCCCCGGAGCATTGTCAGGTTCCAGTGTCTGTTCGACATATCCTGTTACTGCCCACTTCACAACAAAGACGCAGAATTTACCTCCAACGACGTCGCCTGGCCCTTTCTTTCCCTTTCCCCTTTTTTTGGGGGACCCCTTTTTTAATCCTGACCTCTCATTGACTTGGACAGAAACTGACTTACTACACAAACTCTGAAGATTTATTAAACCCCTCCTCAGTCCCTTCTACCCGATCTTTGCTCCCTCCCCCCTTGACTATCCACCATCATCTTGCACCCATACCCTATAACGTCCATCCCTCTACAACCCACTCTCCCTGCATCCTACACAACCTGCAGCGCTGTAAAACCCCCTGTGGTTTAGCGCTTCTATTTGATTATAATAATAATTGCATTTTCAATTTTTTTTTTCTAAGTAACTTATGTGACCTGTGAGACCAAAGTAAGGTGCAATGTACATATATACACTCGTTGTATGCAACACAATAACAGCACAAGCATTAACATTATTATATTGTTTACAAAACTTGTTTACACAAACCAACAATACAATTTTTTTTTTTATTACTATTGTTCTATAATATATACTGTATAGAAATGTACAGTCACTGAACACTTTCCTAGAACTGCTGCAGCTTGTGGAATTCTTTGAAAGATGGGTATATTCACAGTGGAGTTTTGTTTTACACTCCTCACACATAAAATGAGTGTCTGCGTTTGTGTGGGTGTTTTGCGGTATGTGCACAGACAAAACACCTCTTCTGAGCACTTTTCTTGATAGTAGTAGCAGGCAGTTGTATGGGTTAGTGATCACCAGGCCTCAGACTAGAGGGCATGTGTTGATAATTTTGTGGGTGCTGGTCTATTGCAGATGTTGTTCCTTGGTACTTGAATATAATTTGTCTGATGACTGACAAACAAAATTCACCATATTTTGGATTGTTGTTGGTCTTCAACTTGTACATGTTATAAGCATTAAGCATGGAAATGACAAGAAGATGGAAAAAAAAGTTTTATGTACCAGTTATAACTCTTGCAAACACAATCAGCAAACCCAATCTGCATGTCACATTTGTCCACTAAGCACATATTGAGGTTGTAGTCCATCACAGCTGCAGGTTTTAGAATGGGTTCATTGGTCTCTCTATTCTGCCTGCCACTGTCTGCCATTTTGTTTCGGTGAACTGATGTCAACAATATGACATCACGTTTGTCATGCCACCAAAATGCCATGATGTCATTGGCAGCAAACACCTGCACATCACCTCTACGAGTGCCTGTGTTGAATCTAGGCATATGCTTACGATTTCCATGCACTGTGCCACACACGTCTGTCATGTTCACTCGCAAGAAATCACTGAGAATGGGGCTTGGGTACAGTGGACCCTGTACACAAGCGTCGGATTACATTAAATTCGGAAAACGTTACCTTTTTCCGTAAAAATATTGGTTCAGTATACGTTGATCCTCTCGGAATAAGTCATTCATCGTGGATGCGTACGCGTGCCCTGGGACGGCACAACGCTCCATCCAGAGTCGGTGTGCCATTGTTTACCAGCGAGCGAGCGCCACCCCCGCCACCCACGCATTCATACCATGCATTTTGTCATTATTCCATTGTTTTTAGTGCTTGCAACTGCTAAGTAAGCCACCATGGGCCCAAAGAAAGCTCCTAGTGCCAGCCCTCTGGTAAGAGTGAGCGATGGGGAGTGTAGCCGGATGCAGGAGTGTAGCCGATGCAGGAGTGTAGCCGGATGCAGGGAGTGTAGCCGGATGCAGGGAGGTAGCCGGATGCAGTGGAGGTGATGGATGCAGGAGTGAGCCGGATGCAGGGAGTGTAGCCGGATGCAGGGAGTGTAGCCAGGATGCAGGGAGTGTAGCGGATGCAGGGAGTGTAGCCGGATGCAGGGAGTGTAGCCGGATGCAGGGAGTGTAGCCGGATGCAGGAGTGTAGCCGGATGCAGGAGTGTAGCCGGGATGCAGGGAGTGTAGCCGGATGCAGGGAGGTAGCCGGATGCAGGGAGTAGCGGATGCAGGGAGTGTAGCCGGATGCAGGGAGTGTAGCCGGATGCAGGAGTGTAGCCGGATGCAGGGAGTGTAGCCGGATGCAGGGAGTGTAGCGGATGCAGGGAGTGTAGCCGGATGCAGGGAGTGTAGCCGGATGCAGGGAGTGAGCCGGATGGTGGAGGTAGCCGGATGCAGGAGGTAGCCGGATGCAGGGAGTGTAGCCGGATGCAGGGAGGTAGCCGGGATGCAGGGAGTGTAGCCGGATGCAGGGAGTGTAGCCGGATGCAGGGAGTGTAGCCGGATGCAGGAGGTAGCCGGATGCAGGGAGGTAGCCGGATGCAGGGAGTGTAGCCGGATGCAGGGAGTGTAGCCGGGATGCAGGGAGTGTAGCCGGATGGCAAGGACTTGTTACCTGATGTCTTTATGGAAGGATTCCCTTCCAAACAATGAAAACTTCATCCTCTCCCTCCTCCCGTCTTCCACACATCAACAACTCTTCAACGAAGGTAAGTGACATGTTATTATACTTTTATTTTTCATATATCATTGTTTTGTGTGTAATTTAATGTACACATATACGTATTTAATAAAAAAATTTTTTTAATACTTTTGGGTGTCTGGAACGGATTAATTGAATTTCCATTATTTCTTATGGGGAAAATAGATTCAGGTTAAGTTATATTCGGTTTAGTTAAGCCCTGGAATGGATTAATCGCATAATCCGGGGGTCCACTGTACCAGTTATCAGTAGAGGACCCTGAGCTTCGGCTACCCTGAGTATCGGCTGACTCCGCCCCGCCCGCTTTTACTGCCCACTTAGTCCGACTACTGGCTGTTTCCCGTGTTTTGGCCGTGTATCAGATCTGCCCGCACTTGTGCGCCTCCTCACGCAGGCATCGTGAGCCAGTCTAGCTTTGTTTACCATTGAGGGATGCAGGGAGTGTAGCCGGGATGCAGGGAGTGTAGCCGGATGCAGGGAGTAGCCGGATGCAGGGAGTGTAGCCGGATGCAGGAGGTAGCCGGGATGCAGGAGTGTAGCCGGGATGCAGGGAGTGTGCTGGATGCAGGAGGTAGCCGGATAGGGAGTGTAGCCGGATGCAGGGAGTGTAGCGGATGCAGGAGTGTAGCCGGGATGCAGGGAGTGTAGCCGGGATGCAGGGAGTGTAGCCGGGATGCAGGGAGTGTAGCCGGGATGCAGGGAGTGTAGCCGGGATGGCAAGGACTTGTTACCTGATGTCTTTATGGAAGGGGATTCCCCTTCCAAACAATGAAAAAACTTCATCCTCTCCCCTCCTCCCGTCTTCCACACATCAACAACTCTTCAACGAAGGTAAGTGACATGTTATTATACTTTTATTTTTCATATATCATTGTTTTGTGTGTAATTTAATGTACACATATACGTATTTAATAAAAAAAATTTTTTTTTAATACTTTTGGGTGTCTGGAACGGATTAATTGAATTTCCATTATTTCTTATGGGGAAAATAGATTCAGGTTAAGTTATATTCGGTTTAAGTTAAGCCCTCTGGAATGGATTAATCGCATAATCCGGGGGTCCACTGTACCAGTTATCAGTAGAGGACCCCTGAGTTTCGGCTACCCTGAGTATCGGCTGACTCGCCCCCGCCCGCTTTTTACGGCCCAATTTTAGCCCGACTACTGGCTGTTTCCCCGTGTTTTGGCCGGTGTATCAGATCTGCCCGCACTTGTGCGCCTCCTCACGCAGGCATCGTGAGCCAGTCTAGCTTTGTTTACCATTGAGGGAACATTACAGGCGCGCTCATCCAAACATTTCACAATAAATTCAGTGTTTCTTCATTAACCCTTAAATGGTCCACACGTATATTTACGTTAGCACTGCTACTGCCCCAAACGTATTTTTACGTTTTATTTTTCCTACCTCCAAATTTGGCACGATTGGCCCGAGATACCTAGTCAGCATAGAATGGGTCTTAACACTCGGTGTGCACCATATTAAAAAAATCTGGGACCACTTAGTACCTTGTGGGAGCACCAGTTAAATTGAGGGCCAGCTAGAGCAAACACTGCAGCAAACACCATAGATTCACTGATGTCATGTCATTTTAACACTCCCCTTTGAAGTGGAAAGTGATGTCGGCAGGCTGGCAAACCAGCTGGCTGCCTGCCTGCCTGGCAAACAGCTGGTTGGCCACCTGGCTGTCCAGCAGCTGGCTGGTCAGCTGGGTACCTTATTGGCTGTCTATCTCTGTCTGTCTGTATCTATATGTCTGTCTCACAGGAACACATACGTAAATACAATTATACATAGTGTAAATTACCTAGGATAACTAAAAAAATCAAGACAGTGTTATAATGTGCTTGTGATCTGCGTAATACCAGTTGGTTCATGAGCTGCTACTCTGAGACAAGCAGACAGAAAGGAGATGACACACAGGCAGACAGAAAGACAGACACATACAGACAGACAGGTTTGCGTAACAAATAAAGAGAAGCAAAGTAAGCTGTCAAATGTCATCACTGTAATTACTGGACTGATAAGAAGAGATAAGACTATGGCTCACCCATCTCGTCAAATGTCACCAGAGTCATTAGTGGAGATCAGATGAGATAAGGCATCGACACAAATCTTTTATTATTATTATTATTATTATTATTATTCATTATTATTATTTTTATGCACTATCATTATTATTATTATTATTTGTGTAAAATTTCAGTACCTAATATTAGTGTCAGAACCCAGATTGGCTATGAAATCACAAGAACTACTATAAATTGTGATTATGAGAACATAAAAATTATATAAAATAATAAAAGAAAGTGAAAAAAAAAGTTATATCGGCAACGATTCTGCAAGCGGCAGGACTCCTGTTGCTGTCAGGTGAGCATCCAGTGCCAACTTCTCTGCCTCATATCTCGGTAACTACTGACCCAAATTATTTTTTTTTATCCTATAACACTTAAAAAAATGTGCTCTTTATTTCTATGAAATTTTTTTTTTTTTTTCAAAAGATTCGGGGCACTGGGCGAGCTAACGTAAATATACGTTTGGACCGTTTAAGGGTTAATTGCCACTGTGAAATAAGCCACCATGGGTCCAAAGAAACTTCTTAGTGGCACCGCTTGTGGTAAAGAAAGTGAGGAACACCATAGAATTGAAGGAGATAGTAGAAAAATATGAGTGGCGTATGTATGGGGGAGCTTAAAAGGATGTACGGCAAGAACAAATCAACTATCACCTCTGTCCTGGCAAAGAGAAAAGAAATCAAGGAAGGAAGCTAATGTTGCGAAAGGTGTTGACATGTTAATGAAAAATAGATCACAAACTGTGGATGAGGTTAAGTTGGTGGTGTGGATCAACAATAAACAGATAGCGGGTGATAGTGTTTCCCAGGCGATAATTTGTGAAAAGGCAAGACAGTATCATGCAGATCTTGTCAAGAAAATGCCTGGAACCAGTGCTGATTTGAGTGATTTTAAGGCCAGCAAAGGCTGGTTTGACAGATTTAGGAAATGTAGTGGCATACAGTGTTGTAAGGCATGGTGAGGCAGCCAGTTTAGACAAACGTGTGGCTGAAAAATTTGTGAGTGAATTTAAGGGGTACATAGAGACTGGAAAAATTCAAACCCCAACAAGTGTTCAGTTGTGATGAAACAGGCCTGTTTTGGAAGAAAATGCCAAAGAGGACCTACATTACTTTGGAGGAAAAGGCACTGCCAGGACACAAGCCTATGAAAGACAGGCTAACTCTCATGTTGTGTAGTAAAGCTAGTGGGGATTTCAAAGTGAAGTCTTTACTTGTGTATCACTGAAAATCCCATGGGTCACGAAGCAAATTTTCAGAGTGGATCCATGAAGTGTCTGGCCCCAGTGTGAAAAAATACCTCCTGGAAAATAAATTGGGACTCGAGGGCCTCCTGGTACTGGACAATGCTCCTGCTCATCCTCAAAACTTGGCAGACCTCTTGCCTAGTGAGTTCAGGTTCATCAGAGTGAAGTTCTTGCCTCCTAACACCACTCTCATCCAGCCCATGGACCAGCAGGTCATTTCTAACTTCATAAGACTACACAAAAGCAGTGTTTCAAAAGTGCTTTGAAATGACCTCAGACACTGAGTTGACCCTAAGAGAGTTCTGGAGGAATCACTTCAGTATCCTCCATTGCATAAGCCTTATAGGTAAGGCTTGGGAGGGAGTGACTTCCAGGACTTTGAACTCTGCTTGGAGACACTTGTGGCCGGATTGTGTCCAATGGAGGGATTTTGAAGGGTTTGAGGCTGACCCTGACCCTCTGCCTGTTGTGGAAGGTATTGTAGCATTGGGGAACTGCCTGGGGTTGGAGGTGAGTGGCAAGGATGTGGAAGAATTGGTGGAGGATCACAGGAAGAGCTAACCAATGAAGAGCTGCAAGAGCTTCATCTGGAACAGCATCAAACCACAGTAGAGGAACTTGCTTCAGAGGAGGAGGAAGATGGACTGGATGAGGTGCCTTCTTCAGAGATTAAGGAGATTTGTTCAAAGTGGAATGATGTGCAACCGTTTGTGGAGAAATATCACCTGAGCAAGCTGAAATAAGCCATCTCTGCAACAAGTTCAGTGACAGAGCCATATTCTACTTCAGGGAAATGTTAGAGGCGCCAGAAACAGAGGACTGTGGCAGTTATTTTGTGAGATGGGTCCAGTGACTCTCAAGTTGGTCCTAGTGGCATTAAAAGACAAAGAAGGAAGTAACCCCAGAGAGGACTTGTTGTTGTGGGGATTCCCCTTCCAAACACTAAGCCCTCCCTCAATCCTCCTCCCTATCTTCCAGATGCCAGCAAGTCTCTTCAATAAAGGTAAGTAAATGTTATTTTAAATGTTTATTTAAATCATTATTTATAAATTTAATATTGTATGTAGTACGTATTTGTGTTGTGTGTATGTATGTAAAACTATAGTTATTCCCTATAAATTGTATTTTTGTGAATATTTTTGTTTATAGAGGGGCTACATATATATCAGATCACTTTTTAGTTATAGCTACAGTGAGTAAAAGGTAGATGGATACAAGGAAAATAGAAGCAGGCAAGAGAGAGGTGAAGGTTTATAAACTAAAAGAGGAGGCAGTTAGGGTAAGATATAAACAACTATTGGAGGATAGATGGGCTAGTGAGAGTGTAGGCAATGGGGTCGAAAATGTATGGGGTAGATTTAAAAATGTAGTGTTAGAGTGTTCAGCAGAAGTTTGTGGTTACAGGCGAGTGGGTGCGGGAGGGAAGAGGAGCGATTGGTGGAATGATGATGTAAAGAGAGTAGTAAGGAGAAAAAGTTAGCATATGAGAGGTTTTTACAAAGTAGAAGTGATGCAAGGAGGGAAGAGTATATGGAGAGAAAAAGAGAGGTTAAAAGAGTGGTGAAGCAATGTAAAAAGAGCAGATGGAGAGTGGGTGAGATGTTATCAGCAAATTTTGTTGAAAATAAGAAAAGTTTTGGAATGAGATTAATAAGTTGAGGAAGCCTAGAGAACAAATGGATTTGACAGTTAAAAATAGGAGAGGAGAGTTATTAAATGGAGAGTTAGAGGTATCGGGAAGATGGAGAGAATATTTTGAGGATTTGTTAAATGTTGATGAAGACAGGAAGCTGTGATTTCGTGTGTAGGGCAAGGAGGAATAACATCTTGTAGGAGTGTGGAAGAGCCAGTTGTGGGTGTAGGGAAGTTCGTGAGGCAGTGGGTAGAATGAAAGGGGTAAGGCAGCTGGGATTGATGGGATAAAGATAGAAATGTTAAAAGCAGGTGGGGATATAATTTTGGAGTGGTTGGTGCTATTATTTAATAAATGTATGGAAGAGGGTAAGGTACCTAGGGATTGGCAGAGAGCGTGTATTGTTCCTTTGTATAAAGGCAAAGGGACAAAAGAGAGTGCAAAAATTATAGGGGAATAAGTCTGTTGAGGTACCTGGTAAAGTGTATGGTAGAGTTATTATTGAAAGAATTAAGAGTAAAACAGAAAGCAGGATAGCAGATGAACAAGGGGGCTTTAGGAAAGGTAGGGGGTG
>WNWK01040210.1:0-17078 GCA_009830355.1 Cherax destructor | reverse complement strand
CACACATCAACAACCTTCAATAAATGAAGTGACATGTTTTTTAAAAATTTTTTCATTTTATTTATGTATTTTTTTATTAAATTATTTATTTTTTTAATGTCCAAAAGTTAAAAAAAATATTTTATTTAACTTTTTTGGAAGTCTTGGACGGATTAAATTTATTTCCATTATTTCTTATGGGGAAAATTGATTCGTTTAACGATTGTTTCGTCTTAAGATATGCCCTCTCTGACGGATTAATATCGTAAGTCGAGGTACCACTGTATATACGTCCGAAACAGTCAAAGGGTTAAATCACTTTAGACCACTCATAACCCAGCAAAAGGCTGCAGTCAGGATGATAACAAATTCCCACTCTAGACAGCATACTCCACCTATATTCAGAACCTTAAAACTACTCACCATAAAAAATATTCATACCTATTCATGTGCCTTCTACATACATAAAACTCTACATGCTAATATCAACCCTCCGCTCAAAATTCTCCTCAACAACTTTAATAGGTCCCACGACCATGACACAAGACACAGATCACTATATGACATACCCCGAGTCCATACTAACCAATGTAAAAATTCTATGCACATAAAGGGACCCAGAATCTGGAATTCATTACCAGTAAATATTAAGTTAACCTTGTCTGAAAATCAATTCAAGACTCTTCTCAAAAATCACCTACTCACCCTATACTAAATACTCATACTGTAACAAACTTTCAAACCCAATATTATTTTACTTAAGATAATCTCAATTTTATATGTCATCCTCCTTAACACTTGTTGCAATTTCATATCATCATATTGTCATTTAAAATATAGTATCATCATTTTGTTAATTTGAAATAAAATATATAACTAGAAGAAACTCAATAAATTTTTCTAGTATTGTTATTATACTAGTATAGCATCAACATACTGTAAATTGAAATAAAATATACAACTAGATTAAACTCAACCAATTTCTCTTGTATTGTCTTTTAATCAATTTCTCTAGCATTAAGTACTTAGTGAATAAGTCTTTAGAATAAACTGCCCCTAATGCCATGGCATGCCAGTGGCTCTCCTTGCATTACAGTTTTATAATTCTTCTTCTTCTTTCAACACGCCGGCCGCCTCCCACCGAGGCAGGGTGGCCCAAAAGGAAAAACGGAAGTTTCTCCTTTTACATTTAGTAATATATACAGGAGAAGGGGTTACTAGCCCATTGCTCCCGGCATTCTAGTTGCCTCTTACGACACGCATGGCTTACGGAGGAAAAATTCTGTTCCACTTCCCCATGGAGATAAGAGGAAATAAGAACAAGAACTAGTAAGAAAATAGAAGAAAACCCAGAGGGGTGTGTATATATATGCTTGTACATGAATGTGTAGTGTGACCTAAGTGTAAGTAGAAGTAGCATGATGTACCTGAAATCTTGCATGTTTATGAGACAGAAAAAAGACACCAGCAATCCTACCATCATGTAAAACAATTACAGGCTTTCGTTTTACACTCACTTGGCAGGACGGTAGTACCTCCCTGGGTGGTTGCTGACTACCAACCTACTACCTGTAAAGTTTTATAATTGTAACTACCAATAACAGTATACACTTGTAACATGCATCGAAATAAAAATATTATTAGATTATTATTATTATTATTATTTTCCTCAAGATATTTCTTCATACTGGGGTCAAACACTTCATGGAACCAATCAAAGAAAATTTCCATAGTGACCCATGCCTTACTGTTAGACTTCCACATCACACACAAATTAGCCTTGGCGACACTGCATTTCTTAAACGCTCAGGGATTTTCAGAGTGATACACCAGTAAAGGCTTCACTTTAAAATCTCCGCTAGCATTACTACACGACATAAGAGTTAGCCTGTCTTTCATAGGCTTGTGTCCTGGCAGTGCCTTTTCCTCCTGTGTAATAAGGTCCTGTTTGGCATTTTCTTCCAAAACAGGCCTGTTTCGTCACAATTAAACACTTGTTGGGGTTTAAATCCTTCAGCCTTTACATAGCTTTGAAATTCATTCACGTAATTTTCAGCTGCACTTTTGTCAGAACTGGCTGCCTCACCATGGCTTATCACACTATGTATGCCACTATGCTTCTTAAATCTGTCAAACCAGCCTTTGCTAGCTTTAAATTCGCTCACTTCAGCACTCGTTGCAGGCATTTTCTTGACGAGATCACCATGCAACTGCCTTGCTTTTTCAGATATTATTGCCTTCGTAACACTATCTCCTGCTAATTGTTTCTCGTTGATCCACACCAACAACAAATTTTCCACATCTTCCAGCACTTGCGATCTCTGTTTTGTGATCATATTTGCACCTTTCACAACAACAGCATTCTTGATTTGATTTCCCTTGGCCACAATGGCACCAATGGTTGAATAGGGTTTGCCATAGAGCCTGGCCAGCTCAGCAACACGCACTCCACTTTCATATTTTGCAATGATCTCCTTCTTCAGTTCTACAATATTTCTCACTTTCTTTACCACAGGGCTGGCACTAGGAGCTTTCTTTGGACCCATGGTGGCTTATTTAGCAGTTGCAGGCACTAAAAACAGTGGAAAAATGACAAAATGTATGGTATGAATGCGTGGGTGGCGCTCACTCGCTGGTAAACAATGGCACACTGACTCTGGATGGAGCGTTGTGCCGTCCGAGGGCACGTATACGCGTCCAAGACGAATAGCGTTTTCCGAGCGGATCATCGTTTACTGAACCATTATTTTTACGGAAAAATGTAGTATTGTCTTCCGAATTTATCGTTATCTTACGCCATCGTAATCCGGGGGTCCACTGCATCATGAAATGTATCGTATGAACGCGTGGGATCATGCTCACTCGTTGATAAGCAATGGCACACTGACTGTGAACGGTGTGGGGGGCCGCTTTTACGAGTTCAAAACGAATGACTATTTGCAAGTCAAACGATGATTCGAGAGTCAATATTTTGACGAAAAAAAGTTACGATTAGCGAAAATTACGAATTCCGATGCTTACAAAAAACGAGGGTCCACTGTACTCTAGAATGAATAAAATACAGTGGACCCCCGGTTTATGATAGTCTCCAAACTCGCCCTTTTAAGTTAATTTTTGTAAGTGTAATTTTGGGGGTCTAAAAGGACTAATCTAATTTACATTATTCCTTATGGGAATAAATTTGTTCAGTAATGGCACTTGAACAGCATTCTTGAACGAAAAAATGAAGTAATCCGGGGGTCCACTGTATGTCATTATGTGACAAGTGGAGACGTCCATTCCCACTCCCGCATTGTTGTGATATTCACTGCAATCTAGTGATGGCCTTTCAAAGCTCACTTGTTATTATAATACAGTGGACCCTCGAGTTTCAGCAGCATCGTGTTTCATGAATTTCGCCTTTCAGTGCCTTTTTTCAGCGAAAAATAGACTCAAGGTTCACAATTTTTTTCGCGATTCAGTGGCAGTACGGTAAGCATCCGACCCTTCTCCCAGTGTCAGGCCGTAAACAAAGCCAGCCTGCCTCCAACCACCACAGTGTGGCATTGTTTATGGGCGAGTGACCATCACCTCACGCGTTCATAAGATATACATACGTATTCCATTTGTTTTTGTGCTTGCAACTGCTAAGTAAGCCACCATGGCCCCAAAGAAAGCTCCTAGTGCCAGCCCTTTGGTAAAGAAGTTGAGAAACACGATATAATTAAAGAAAAAGATTGCAGAAAAATACGAAAGTGGTGGTGGTAGACGGTGGTAGTGGTTGTGATGGTGGTAGAGGGTGGTAGTGATGGTGGTAGAGGGTGGTAGTGATGGTGGTAGAGGGTGGTAGTGATGGTGGTAGAGGGTGGTAGTGATGGTGGTAGAGGGTGGTAGTGGTTGTGATGGTGGTAGAGGGTGGTAGTAGTTGTGATGGTAGTGGTTGTGATTGTGGTAGAGGGTGGTAGTGGTTGTGATGGTGGTAGTGGTTGTGATGGTGGTAGAGGGTGGTAGTGGTTGTGATGGTGGTAAAGGGTGGTAGTGGTTGTGATGGTGGTAGAGGGTGGTAGTAGTTGTGATGGTGGTAAAGGGTGGTAGTGATGGTGGTAGAGGGTGGTAGTGATGGTGGTAGAGGGTGGTAGTGATGATGGTAGAGGGTGGTAGTGATGGTGGTAACCCCGGAAAAGGACTTGGTACCTGATGTCTTTATGGAAGGGAATTCCCCTTCCAAACAATAGTGTAACTTCATCCTCTGCCCTCCTCCAGTCTTCCAGACATCACCAGGAATCTTCAATAAAGGTAAGTGTGATATTATTGTTTACACTTGATTTGTCATTCTTTTATGTACATCTAAATTTCATGTAAAAAAATTATTTTTATGTTAATACTTTTGGTCTGGAACGGATTAATTGGATTTCCATTACAGTGGACCCTCGGTTAACGAAAGGTCCCGTTAACGAAAATTTCGGAAAACGAAAGCTTTTTTCGTAATCGGTTAGCGAAAAATTCCTCGGTTACCGAAAGGTATTAGACGTGTCCGCCTGCTCCGCGCAAGCGCAGGACGCCAGTGAAGCGTTGTTTACCATTGAGAGAACATTACCTAGCGTGCTCTTTCAAAGATTCACAATATATTTGGTGTCTTTTTTGGTGGTTTAGTTATTGCCACTGTGAAATAAGTCACCATGGGTCCAAAGAAGCTTCCTAGTGGCACCCCTGTGGTAAAGAGAGTGAGGAACACTATCGAACTGAAGAAGGAAATCATAGAAAAATATGAGAGTGGTGTACGTCTGAGTGATCTTGCCAGGATGTACAAGAAAAATCCATCTACTATCGGCACTATCCTGGCACAGAGAAATGAGATCAAGGAAGCTAATGTTGCAAAAGGGGTTAATTTGTTAACAAAACAAAGATCGAAAACAGTGGATGAGGTTGAGAAGTTGTTGTTGGTGTGGATCCATGAAAAACAGAGAGCGGGTGATAGTATTTCTATGGCGATAATTTGTGAAAAGGCAAGGAAGTTGCACGCAGATCTTGTGAAGACAATGCCTGGAACCAGTGGTGAGGCGAGTGATTTTAAAGCCAGCAAAGGCTGGTGAGGCATGGTGAGGCAGCCAGCTCAGACAAACGTGCAGCTGAAAAATTTGTGCACGAATTCAAGGGGTTCGTAGAGGCTGAACAATTCCTCCCCCAACAAGTGTTTAATTGTGATGAAACAGGCCTGTTTTGGAAGAAAATGCCCAACAGGACCTACATTACTCAGGAGGAAAAGGCACAGCCAGGACACAAGCCTATGAAAGACAGGCTAACTCTTATGATGTGTGCCAATGCCAGTGGTGATTTTAAAGTGAAGCCTTTACTGGTGTATCACTCAGAAAATCCCAGACCCTTCAGGAAACACGGTGTTGACAAGAATAAATTGTGTGTGCATTGGAAAGCTAACACCAAGGCATGGGTCACTACGGAGATTTTCAAGGAATGGTTGACTGGAGTGTTTGGCCCTAGTGTGAAGAAATACCTCCTGGAAAAGAAATTGCCACTCAAGTGCCTCCTGCTACTGGACAATGCTCCTGCTCATCCTCACAACTTGCAAGAGTTGTTGCCTGACAACATAAATTTCATCAGAGTGAAGTTCTTGCCTCCTAACACCACTCCTCTCCTCCAGCCCATGGACCAGCAGGTCATTGCAAACTTCAAGAAACTGTACACCAAAGCACTGTTTCAGAGGTGCTTTAATATGACCAATGACTCTGAATTGACCCTAAGAGAGTTCTGGAAAGAACACCTCAATATCGTGCATTGCATAGGCCTTATAGGTAAGGCTTGGGAGGAAGTGACTTCCAGGACTCTGAACTCTGCTTGGAGACCACTGTGGCCGGATTGTGTCCAAGAGAGGAATTTTGAAGGATTTGAGGCTGACCCTGACCCTGACGGCCCTGTGCCTGTTGTGGAACATGTTGTGGAAGATATTGTGGAATTGGGGAACAGCCTGGGGTTGGAGGTGAGTGGTGAGGATGTGGAAGAGTTGGTGGAGGAGCACAGGATAGAGCTAACAACTGAAGAGCTGCAAGAGCTTCATCTGGAACAGCAACAGACCACAGCTGAGGTTATTGCTTCACAGGAAGAGAGAGAGAGAGATAAGGAGGTGCCTTCTTCAGTGCTTAAGGAGATGTGTACAAAGTGGAATGAGTTGCAGGCATTTGTTGAAAGATACCACCCTGAGCAAGCTGAAATGAGCCTTCTGTGCAACCACTTCAGTGACAGAGCCATGTTGTACTTTAGAAAGTGTTGAAGAGTCGCCAGAAACAGAGGACTGTGGACAGTTACTTCACTAGGCAGGGGTCTAGTGACTCTCAAGCTGGTCCTAGTGGCATTAAAAGACCAAAAAGGGGAAGTAACCCCAGAGAGGGACTTGTTATCTGAAGTCCTTTGGAGGGAATTCCCTTCCAACCACTAACTCCTGCCCCTGTCATCATCCCTATCTTCCAGATGCCTGCAACTCTTCAATAAAGGTAATGTATATATATATATATATATATATATAGTTTTTATTTTTAGTATGTCAATATATTTGGGTGGAACGGATTAATTGTATTTACATTATTTCTTATGGAAAAAAAGGTTTCGAATTTCGTAAATTTTGTGTTAAGTAATAGCTCCTGGAACAGATTAATTACGATAGTCGAGGGACCACTGTACATCAAAGTGCACTTAATCATCTACACGGTAAATGGTTATGCATTTAAAAATAAGGAATTTCAACAATTCTTCACAGTTTTAATTGTAGTAGATGTCTTCCTTCTTTTATCAGGTAGGCCATCAGAACCCTGGGAATCACAAATCTCGAAGTGATGTAAGTCCTGGAATGTAAAATAAAAAATTTTGTTTAATTATGACAGGAACAAATTACAAAACTTTAACAAGTTTACTAATTCCCAGCCTATTAAAACCAGCATCCTCTCAGTCACTTGCCATACAGATCCTCAGAGATAATCCACCCATCCCCTCCCCCAACAGAGCCTTAACCCTTTCGGGTCGGTGCTGTACTAGTACGTTTACGAGCAGGGTTGGCGCCGTACTAGTACGCGTAAATTCTAGCGGCTTCAAATTAAGTATGGAAACGGCTGGTAGGCCCACATATGAAAGAATGGGTCTATGTGGTCAGTGTGCGCAGTATAAAAATCCTGCACCACACACTGCATAATGAGAGAAAAACTCTGACCGTTTTTTGTTTAAAACAGCGACTTTGCAGTCTATTTTCGTATGGTATTTATTGATGTATTCTCGTTTTCTTGGTCTCATGTGATAGAATGGAAGATATATTACAGAAATAGAGATTATTTTGATTGGTTTGACAATGACAAGTACCTTGAAATTGAGTCAAAGTAGCGAAAATGTTCGATTTTCGCCAATGTTCAAGAGTAAACAAATCACACCATGCATCAAATACGCATCAAATGGCGAGTCTAATATTCTTGCACAAGTGCGCTGATATTATTTATACCATTTTTACAATGATGCAGTTGTATACATAACAGTAAATCTTCTATTTTTTGTGAGAATAAAAATTCAAAATGGAAAGCAAAAGTAATGTAAGAGGGGCCTGGAGACGTGACTAGAACAGAGAAGATGTTATTTTAGTGCCAGGAATGTCTGCCTTGTTTATTCTGAACCCTATTTTGAAATTGGCATCGTTTTAAATTTGTGTGAAATTGGCCAAATTGTCATTTTCTAACCACTATTTTGGGTAGTTGAAATTGGTAATAGGCAAAAAATCATAGCAAAATAGCTATGATTTTAGTGGACTGGAACATTGGAATTGGCCAAAAATAGGGCTCAAAGTGGGTGAATCGCAAATGCGTAAACATCTTCGAGACCGATAATTTCACGAGCATATTCCGTAAGTTTTCATTCAAATTTCAAACTTTTGGCGTCGTTATGATCGGAAAAATCTCTATCATTTCATAAGAATTTCTTTTTTTTTTTTCCAAAAAAATTTCGACCCTGAGAACGTGTTTCCGAGAAGGCCTGTCGACCCCCAAAGGGTTAAATATCCAACTTAATACAGTGAACCCTGGTTTTCATCGATAATTGCTCCAGAATGCTGTTCAAGTGCCGTTACCAACGAATTTGTTCCCATAAGGACGAATGTAAATTAGATTAGTCGCTTCAGACCCCCTTAAATACACTTACAAAAGCACTTACAAAAATACACTTACATAATTGTTCGAGTTGGGAGATGTACGAAAACCAAGGGTCCACTGTATATCGATAAATGGTTCCCCATTACAAGACACACTGAGGGTAAATTTCTAGGTCTTTACCTTGATTGTAATCTTAAAATTTCATTCCACATCCAGCATATATCCAAGAAAATTTTAAAATCAGTAGGCATCCTTCCAAGATACGGTACAATGTACCACAAATGACACTCCTTACCCTATACCACTCTTTAAAATAGCCCTACCTCACCTATGGTATTGTGCCTGGGGATCAACCACAGGCAACCACCTCAAACCTTTAATAACCCAACAAAAGCTAATGTGCAGATGATTACCAGCTCCTGTGCCAGACAGCACACCCCACCACTTTTCAAAGCCTGAACCTACTAAATATAGTACAAGACATATACTCATATTATTGCCTACTATATACACAGAACATTAAACTCCAATATTTACCTCCGTTTAAACTTCTCCCTGATAGCTACAACAGAACACACAGTCACAATACAAGACACAAGGCACTCTTCAACATCCCTCATGTTAGTCTCACACTATGCAAAAATGCAATGCACATAAAGGGCCTTAAGATCTGGAGTTCACTACCTGAACCGGTAAAGGATCCCATGACTACATATAAATTTAGGGCTATGCTTAAAAATCATCTCATATCTCAATACTAACCAAACCAACCAATACAACTCTCCCAAAATATTATACATATTATATGATCTATATAATAATAATGGATTTGTCAGTTAAAACAGAGTAGGGAGTTAGTAGATGAGGAGCTGGAGGTATAGGGTAGATGGCGGGAATATTTTGAGGAACTTTTAAATGTCGATGAAAAAGAGAGGCGGTAATTTCATGTACTGGAGAGGGAGGTACAACATCGTTGAGGAGTGAAGAAGAGCAGGATGTGAGTAGGGGGGAGGTGCATGAGGCATTACGTAGAATGAAAGGGGATAAAGCAGCTGGAACTGACGGGATCATGACAGAAATGTTAAAAGCAGGGGGAATATAGTGTTGGAGTGGTTGGTATTTTGAAAGTGAACATAGATAAGAGTAAAGTGATGAGGGTATCAAACGATTTAAATAAAGAAAAATTGGATATCACATTGGAGAGAGGGATTATGGACAGTAAATGTGTTCAGATATTTGGGAATTGACGTGTCAGCGGATGGGTTTATGAAGGATGAGGTTAACCATAGAATTGATGAAGGAAAAAGGTGAGTGGTGTGTTGAGGTATCTGTGGAGACAAAAACTTTATCCATGGAGGCAAAGAAGGGAATGTACGAAAGTATAGTGGTACCAACACTCTTATATGGGTGTGAAGCATGGGTTGCAAATGCTGCAGCGAGGAGGAGGCTGGAGGCAGTGGAGATGTCCTGTCTAAGGGCAATGTGTGGTGTAAATATTATGCAGAAAATTCGGAATGTGGAAATTAGAAGGTGTGGAGTTACTAAAAGTATTTGTCAGAGGGCTGAAGAGGGATTGTTGAGGTGGTTTGGTCATTTAGAGAGAATGGCTCAAAGTAGAATGACTTGGAGAGCGTATAAATCTGTAGGAAAAGGAAGGCGGGGTAGGGGTCGTCCTAGAAAAGGTTGGAGGGAGGGGTAAAGGAGGTTTTGGGGGCGAGGGCTTGGACTTCCAGCAAGCATGTGTGAGCATGTTAGATAGGAGTGAATGGAGACGAATGGTTTTTGGGACATGACGATCTGTTGGAGTGTGAGCAGGGTAACATTTTGTGAAGGGATTCAGGGAAACCAGTTAATTGATTTAGTTGGACTTGAGTCCTGGAAATGGGAAGTACAATGCCTGCACTTTAAAGGAGGGGTCTGGAATAGTGACAGCTGGGAGGGACTATTCTCAGCTGTCGTATCTGAGCGCCTCTGCAAATCGGACAGTGATTATGTATGAGTGTGGTGAAAGTGTTGAATGATGATGAAAGTATTTTCTTTTGGGGATTTTCTTTCTTTTGGGTCACCCTGCCTCGGTGGGAGACGGCCGACTTTTTAAAAAAAAAAAAATGTATGAAAGAGGGAAGGTACCTAGGGATTGGCAGAGAGCATGTATAGTTCCTTTATATAAAGGGAAGGGGATAAAAGAGATTGTAAGAATTATAGGGGAATAAGTTTACTGAGTATACCAGGTAAAGTGTATGGCAGGGTTATTATTGAAAGAATTAGAGTAAAGACAGAGAGTAGGATTGCAGATGAACAAGGAGGCTTTAGAGTGGGTAGGGATGTGTGGATCAAGTGTTTACAGTGAAGTATATACAGTGGACCCCCAGCTAACGAACACCACGGAAATCATACAATTATGTAAATATAATATTGTAAGTGCTTGTGGAAGTGTATTTTTGGGGGTCTGAAATGGACTAACCTACTTGACATTATTTCTTAAGGGAGTAAATTCGTTCGGTAATGGCACTTGAGCAGGCTTCTGGAATGAATTTTGTTCGTTAGCCGGGGGTCCACTGTATGTGAACAGAATTTAGATAAAGGTAGAGAAGTTTTCATTGCATTTATGGATTTAGAAAAGGCATATGATAGAGTGGATACGGGAGCAATGTGGCAAATGTTGCAAGTGTATGGAATAGGTAGTAAGTTACTGAAGGCTGTAAAGAGTTTTTATGAGGATAGTGAGGCTCAGGTTAGGGTGTGTAGGAGAGAGGGAGATTACTTCCCGGTAAAAGTAGGTCTTATACAGGGATGTGTAATGTCACCATGGTTGTTTAATATATTTATAGATGGGGTTGTAAAAGAAGTAAATGCTAGTGTGTTGGGGAGAGGGGTGGGATTAAATTATGGAGAATTAAATGCAAAAATGGGAGTTGACACAGTTACTTTTTGTTGATGATACTGTGCTTATGGGAGATTCTAAAGAAAAGTTGCAAAGGTTAGTGGACGAGTTTGGGAGGGTGTGTAAAGGTAGAAAGTTGAAAGTGAACATAGATAAGAGTAAGGTGATGAGGGTATCAAACGATTTAAATAAAGAAAAATTGGATATCACATTGGAGAGAGGGATTATGGAAGAAGTAAATGTTTTCAGATATTTGGGAGTTGATGTGTCAGCGGATGGGTTTATGAAGGATGAGGTTAACCATAGAATTGATGAAGGAAAAAAGGTGAGTGGTGCGTTGAGGTATCTGTGGAGACAAAAAACGTTATCCATGGAGGCAAAGAAGGAATGTACGAAAGTATAGTGGTACCAACACTATTATATGGGTGTGAAGCATGGGTTGCAAATGCTGCAGCGAGGAGGTGGCTGGAGGCAGTGGAGATGTTCTGTCTAAGGGGTGTGGTGTAAATATTATGCAGAAAATTCGGAGTGTGGAAATTAGGAGAAGGTGTGGAGTTACTAAAAGTATTTGTCAGAGGGCTGAAGAGGGGTTGTTGAGGTGGTTTAGTCATTTAGAGAGAATGGCTCAAAGTAGAATGACTTGGAGAACATATAAATCTGTAGGGAAAGGAAGGCGGGGTAGGGGTCATCCTCGAAAAGGTTGGAGGGAGGGGTAAAGGAGACTTTGTGGGCGAGGAGCTTGGACTTCCAGCAAGCATGTGTGAGCGTGTTAGATAGGAGTGAATGGAGACGAATGGTTTTTGGAACCTGACGAGCTGTTGGAGTGTGAGCAGGGTAACATTTTGTGAAGGGATTCAGGGAAACCAGTTAATTGATTTAGTTGGACTTGAGTCCTGGAAATGGGAAGTACAATGCCTGCACTTTAAAGGAGGAGTCTGGGATAGTGACAGCTGGGAGGGACTTATTCTCAGCTGTCGTATCTGAGTGCCTCTGCAAAGACAGTGATTATGTATGAGCGTGGTGAAAATGTTGAATGATGATGAAAGTATTTTCTTTTGGGGATTTTCTTTCTTTTTGGGTCACCCTGCCTCGGTGGGAGACAGCCGACTTGTTGAAAAAAAAAAAAAGACGTATTGTCTATTAACCCTTTGGGGTCGACAGGCCTTCTCAGAAACACGTACTCAGGGTCGAAAATTTTTGGGGAAAAAAAAATCATGAAACGATAGAGAATATTTTTACGATTATAACGACACCAAAAGTATGAAATTTGAATGAAAACTTACGGAATTATGCTCTCACGAAGTTATCAGTCTTGAAGATGTTTACGCATTGGCGATTTCGCCCACTTTGAGCCCTATTTTTGGCCAATTCCAATGTTCCAGTCCACTAAAATCATAGCTATTTCGCTAGAACTCCATTTCAACTACCCAAAATAGTGGTCAGAAAATGGCAATTTGGCCAATTTCACACAAATTTCAAATGATGCCAATTTCAAAATAGGGTCCAGAATAAACAAGGCTGACATTCCTGGCACTAAAATAACTTCTTCTCTGTTGTTTAGTCACGTCTCCATGCCCCTCTTCCATTACTTTTGCTTTCCATTTTGAATTTTTATTCTCACAAAAAATAGAAGATTTACTGTTATGTATACAACTGCATCATTGTAAAAATGGTATAAATAATATCAGCGCACTTGTGCAAGAATATTAGACTGCCAGTTGATGTGTATTGGACGCATGGTGTGAACATCAGCAAAAACGAACATTTTCGCTACTTTGAGCTCAATTTCAAGGTACTTGTCATTGTCAAACCAATCAAAATCATCTCTATTTCTGTAATATATCTTCCATTCTATCAAATGAGACCAAGAAAACGAGAATACATCCATAAATACCATACGAAAATAGACTGCAAAGTCGCTGTTTTAAACGAAAAAACGGTTGGAGTTCTTTTTTTCATTATGCAGTGTGTGCTGCAGGATTTTTCATACTGTGCACACTGACCACACAGACCCATTCTTTCATATGTAGGCCTACCAGCCGTTTCCCGCTAATTTGAGGCCGCTAGAATTTACACGTACAGTGGTACCTCGAGTTACGATATTTTTTGTTCGAGAATGCTGTTCAAGTGCCATTACCAAATGAATTTATCCCCATAAGGAATAATGTAAAATAGACTAGTCCTTTTACACCCCAAAAATATACTTACAAAAGCATTTAAAAAAATAAACTTACATAAAAGGGCGATTTTGGGGACCATCGTAACTCGAGGTACCACTGTACTAGTACGGCACCGACCCCTGCTCGTAAAACGTACTAGTACGGCACCGACCCTGAAAGGGTTAAAACACCTGCCAATCCATAAAATATTACTGTTTGAACCATTAATTGTTAATATTGTTTTTATTATGTGCAACTTCAAGATAATTATTCTTATAAACCTCAACCTTGACTACCTCACATTAGTGTTAAACTAAAATAAAGATTTATTAAAAAGTTAACCACTCTTATCTTATCTAGACTTAAGTAGTTATTATGCACTAGGATTAGTCTGCCTGAAATGCCCCGGCATGATAGTGGCTTTCTTTGTATTTAACAAATCAAAATTATAATTACATATTGTAACCTTTGCAAAGAAATAAAATCTTTATTCTTATTCTTTAAGTGCCCAGCACTACTCTGCAAGGACTGTCTGATAATCCTGACAGTTGTTATCCAGTTAGCTCCTGCTGCTATACTGACATTAAAAACTCAATGTTGTGAGAAGAGCATTTTGTCATTAAGTACCTTAGGCACAACCAGTGCGGATAATGCTTCCATAAAATAGGCAGAAGGAAAAATATGATGGAAATTTTTTAAAAAATCCAGTATTCTAGGAAAAGGAGTAAAGGACTGGGTTTGTATGCAGATACAATATTAAAACTCCTACAACAGGTAACTTTGAGGACCCACAGCACAGCTGCAGTACTGGGGACAGAGAGCCAAAACTGACAAGATATATTTAGAAAATGTTCAGAAAACAAAATATCTACTGGTAAAAATGGAAATTGGTCTACAAACAAAGACAGTGGAGAGCAGCAAGGTAAAAACTTCCTTAGCATCTGCAATACAAATAGCCAGAGCACTAGGAATATAACAGACAAATTAAAACAAACTGCTCGAGGAGGAAACAGATATAACTGTAATAACAGGGACATGCCTGCTGAATGCCACATACAAATAAAGTTAACAGGAAAGGGAGAAGGAACTGTTTGGATGTTAGGGAAAATTTAAACTGTTGCATCAAAAACAACACAAATGCAGAAGGGATAGATATAGAATCTGTTTGGCTGCAGTTTCTTGAAAGTTTATTGTAAGAATAAAAAGGCACAATACCATGACTGGAATAATACACAAAAAAACTGCACGTAAGAGAATGAAACTTATGACATTTTAGTCTGACTTGGACCATTAACTAGTTAATGGTTCAAGTTTTCTTACACCATTCCTAAGTTGTCCAATTATTTTAATAAAAATGGTACAGTATACTGTAATGTAAAAAAATTACTCAGCATATATCATAATTCAAATAAATAGCAGAAGTTAAACAATACCAGTGATTCTGAAGAAACAGTTCTCTTGCCACGGGAAAGTTTGATTTTCCCATCAATAAGCTTGCGTTTTCGCTTTACAGATTTTCCTTCCTGGCGCTTTGAAGTATCAGTTGTAAACACCTGAGGAAGAGTACATTTTTATATAGCATGTTATGATTCATCCCCCTTCCCCCAAAAAATCATCTCAAAAACAAGACTCAGTTGACAATTTCAAGACTGATAACTCTTAAAATATGCACAATAGAGCTGATCAAGATTTTTGTGACTGAATTCATGTTTGCATAAATACGTAACTCATTACAATTACAGTGGTACCTCGGTTTCGTACAGCTCCCAACTCGAACAATTATGTAAGTGTATTATTGTAAGTGCTTTTGTAAGTGTATTTTTGGGGCTCTGAAACAGACTAATCTAATTTACATTTGTCCTTATGGGAACAAATTCATTGGGTAACAGCGCTCGAACAGTATTCTAGAATGAATTATCAACGAAAACCGAGGTACCACTGTATAATGAAATATAAACAAGTACATAGTTTATTACTAATGTAACTTGCTTAGATATCAATACTTTATGGCCCAGTCCCTGGACCCATTATGTACCTCTGTACTGTAGTCTTTTGACTACTGCCCATATGATGGATATGGGGTAAATAATAAAAATATTAAACTAACCTCCACCACCTAAGAAATGTTAGATAATTTTAAGGTAAATTCTAGTAAAGCTATCTCCAGCATTGTGGCCACAATTCATGTGAAAAGTGATGCTGTTCCTAAGTTCATAAAAGCTAAGCTGGTACCATTAGAGAGAATTAGAGAGAGGGATTATTGAGCCTATTTCCCATAGTGAGTGGTCTGCACCTATTGTAGCTGTATTAACCCTTTTAGGGTTTTTGACGTACTAGTACGGCTTACATGCCAGGGCGTTTGACGTACTAGTACGCCTAAATTCTAGCGCCCTCAAATCAAGCAGAAACAGGCTGGTAGGCCTAGATGTGAGAGAATGGGTCTGTGCGGTCAGTGTGCACAGTATAAAAAAATCCTGCACCACACAGTTCATAATGAGGAAAAAAAAAAACTCTGACTGTATTTTTAGTTTAAAACAGCGACTTTGCAGTCTATTTTCGTATAGTATTTATGATTATATTCTCGTTTTCTTAGTCTCATTTGATAGAATGGAAAATATATTAAAGAAATCGAGATAATTTTGATTGGTTTCTCCATGACAAGTACCTAGAAATTGAGCGCAAAGTAGTGAAAATGTTCGATATTTGGCAATGTTCAAGAGTAAACAAATCACGCCACACGTACAATACACATCAACTGGCTACTCTAATATTCTTGCACAAGTGTGCTGATGTCATTTATACAGTTTTTTCAATGATGCAGTAGTATACATAATAATAAATCTTCAATTTATTGTGAGAATAAAAATTCAAAATGGAAAGCAAAAGTAATGTAAGAGGGGCCTGGAGACGTGACTAATGGACAGATAAAATGTTATTCGAGTGCCAGGAATATCTGTCTCATTTATTCTGAACCCTATTTTGAAATCGGCATCTTTTGAAATTTGTGTGAAATTGGACAAATTACCAATTTCTGACCACCTTATTGGGTAGTTGAAATCGGTAAATTGGCGGTTTCTTGTACTCTATCGATAGAAGAAATGGAGTTCTAGCGAAATAGCTATAATTGTAGTAGACTGAAACATTGGAATTTGCTGAAAATAGGCTCAAAGTCGGCGAAATCGGCGATGCGTAAATAGCATCGATACCGCTAACTTCGCAAGAGCATAATTCCGTTAGTTTTCGATCAAATTTCATAATTTTGGTGGCGTTATGATCGGAAAAAGATTCTCTATCATTTCATAAGAAAAAAAAAATTTTTTTTTTTCCGAAAATGTTTCGACCCTGAGAGAGAGTTAAGAATCGGGGTCACGACCCTGAAAGGGTTAAAGGCTAACTCTAAGTCTAATAGGATATGAAGTGATTTTAAATATGTAAATCAACATATTCATTGTGAGACATATCCTTTACCCAGGATTGAAGAATTATTGTCTGTAGTGGGCAAGGCAAGATTTTTTTTTCAACAAGTTGGCCATCTCCACCGAGGCAAGGTGACCCAAAAGAAAGAAAATCACAAAAAAAAAATACTTTCATCATCATTCAACACTTTCACCTCACTCATACATAATCACTGTCTTTGCAGAGGCGCTCAGATACGACAGCTGAGAATAAGTCCCTCCCAACTGTCACTATCCCAGACCCCTCCTTTAACCCTTTCAGGGTCGGTGCCGTACTAGTACGTTTTACGAGCAGGGGTTGGTGCCGTACTAGTACGCCCAAATTCTAGCGGCCTCAATTTAAGCAGAAAACGTCTGGTAGGCATACATATGAAAGAATGGGTCTGTGGTCAGTGTGCACAGTATAAAAAATCCTGCAGTACACACTGCATAATGAGAAGAAAAAACTCTGACCGTTTTTTCGATTAAACAGCAACTTTTGCAG
>WNWK01040209.1:0-17080 GCA_009830355.1 Cherax destructor | reverse complement strand
CATTGACTCAGCACAGCGTACCCACGCCACCGTAGTGATGGTTCTTTACCCATCTCAAGAAAAATACGAACCAACAGCCACACATTAAGAATATTCACATTAGAAAGGCTATCGAGTATAACCTTTCGGGAAAATACCCAATATTTTCCACAGATATTAATTATTATTATTATTATTATTATTATTATTATTATTATTATTATTATTATTCTAGTTAGTTAGTTTGATATCTTTATTATGCACCCCATACCCATCCTGTGGGCGGTAGTCAAAAGATTACAGAGGTACATAATGGGTCCAGGGACTGGACCTCAAAGTTTGATAGCTGAGCAAGTTACAAAGGTAATGAACTCAGATGGTCACAATCATGACAAGTTACAAAGGTATTTGCAGATTACAGAGGTATATATAGGGTCCAGAGACTGGGCCCCAAAGTTTTGATAGCTGAACAAGGTACAATGGTAATTAATTCACTAGTTACAAGGTAATGAATCATGTAAGTAAATTTACTTACGTCTGTACATGGTTGCACTCATGAACAAATTATAAAGCAATGAGCAATCTATTAGTCTACACCCAGCCGAAGCTTATACGTAGACTTCCAGCCAATCAAGAGCCGTCTGGGAACATTACGTCAGCGGGATTCACGCTCTGGAGGCAGGTCAACTTAATATAATAATAATTATAATAATAATTGTGGGGAATTGTGAGAGAGAAGTCTATCTGGGACACCGCCACTAGCAATAAACAACTCCCAGGGAGATGACAGACTCGTATAATTTTACCGCAGTCATTCCCTTTAAGGTATGTAGAACTTTACCCGCTCCTGGCCGCACCGAGGGTACCTTCAATATTCTCGTATTCCCACTGCACTCTGGACCAGTATCAATAAATCTGAGAAGATCATGTATTATAATTATATTACGTTAAATTTAAGTGGACTGTATGGGTAGTTAAACAAGTGATCACTCAGGAGAAGCGATAGAGTACAGACAGCTAAATCATCATGACCTACACTCACCTAATTAACAGCATCATAGTGGTGTATCGTAGATCGTTGACCTAGCTAAAGTACATCTACTGTGCATAACAATATCATTGGCCAATAACAAATACACCAGCAGAGTACTTAGCTTTAGATGAGGGAGTCGTTCCGTTGTTGACGTCCTCCTGCGATCGGATTCGATCGCGATGGTATTAGTTGTCTCGTCGATTCAAGGAAGGGTAATTTCCGTACACTCTCATACGCCCACGAGACTGAGCGTTTGTTAACATGTGGTTGGTCGGGGTAGCGAATCAGATCCTCGCAATAATCCGACCATTTGTACTGTTTATACGTATAACTTTACATATTACGTGTATCCTGGCTTAATGCCCCACTGGTTTATACCCATTCACAGTCTCGATACTTGAATTTCGAGTAGATAACTTGCGATATGTTAGTTCATTTCAATCACATCCAATATGGCGGTCGGGGTATGGCGTACCTAAGCCAGATTCGCTCGATGCAATCAATCCCTGATTATTTACAACTCGGTTTCACTATATTCCATTTCCCACAGTTCATCGAATATATTTCCATCTCTTCTAAGACGAAACTCCCCTGCAGCAGGGTTACGACTTTATCCTGCCGTATGGTCACTTCACTCAGTTCAAATAGGCCTGTGGCCGCGTCACTGGCCGGTGGCACCTTATTTCACAATTATTGTCCGATTACTGGACCTCCTGGATCGATTGTCCCACTTGATATTCCCCGCGCCACTGGATATTCCTCCACATTACGAAAGGAGGTAATTAAATCCGATTTGGCGGACATAATCTCCAAATTCGGCTCGCCATCGTCACCTGAAATCGGGTCGCTAGGCTCGTCGTTCACTCTCCGCCTATTCCCCTCTCTGCCCCTCCCTGCCCAGCTGACTGCCCACTTCACGAGGCATCTCGCGCATGCGTGTGAATTCGTTGGTTCCTTTCAGTTAATGTTAAGCCACCAGCAACACATGAATGATATCTATTCATATTGGAAAGTTTATCAATTACAACTTTCGGAAAATACCAATATTTTCCACACTGCGGCGGGCAGAGTTCGTTGTCAGCGATTCAAATTGTATCTCGTAAATTTTTGCAACTATTTTGCACGTACACAATCTTGCTGGTTTTCGTTACGAATCCACTGCAAGGATACCTCATTATCAGACCAAATTGTGGTGTCGCTAATATTTATCTCCGGCAATTTACTCCGTAAATAATCAGCTAATTTGACACCCACATAAATGGCGGTTAATTCCAACTGAGGTAAAGTACGTAATTTAATTGGAGCCACTTTAGTTTTAGACATGACAAGAGAGATATCTTTATCACATTGAAAATAAGCGACTGCTCCATACGCCAATTTAGAAGCATCGCAAAAATGTGGAGTGTATTTTCCACTCCAGAGCGTGTTACACACCGCGGAAACTCCAACATTGGAACTCTCTCATAATCACCAATTAATTCTTCCCACCTGTTAACGAATTCCTCAGGTAGGGTTTCATCCCAAGCACCCTTCTGCTTCCATGCCTCTTGTACCAACTTCCCTCGGATTGTAAGAGGCGCCACTAAGCCTAGTGGATCGAAACATTTTGAAACTTCAGCAAGCAGGGTCCTCTTCGTTAATTTCTTGGGCATACTATAATTATTAGGCTTTAACAATATCAAGTCTCTCTCAGTATCCCAAGTCAGTCCCAATACATTGCTACACCCAGATACTTCATCGCCGGGATTATCTTTATTTATTCGGTCCTTTAACCTGGACGAATTACCGTTCCACTCCCTGAGAGGCATATTCGCACCTTGCATTATGTCATTAGCCCCTTCATATATCTTCATTAGCTCCTCTTCAGTTGACGTCACCCCCAGGAAATTGTCCACATAGAATTGTTTACTCATTATTTCACTCAGTGGACCACCTGTACGTTTAAGGTGCGCATTTATCGTCGCCTGAAGTAAGAACGGACTAGAAGTAGCCCCAAATAAGACACTTCTGAATCTGAAAGTTTTCAGCGGACTAAGTGGATTGCTAGGATCCTCTGGCCACAGAAATCTTGTGTAATCCCGATCCGTCTCTTGCAATCCCACTCTCAGGAAAGCTTTACTTATGTCTGCCGTGAAGGCATAACTATTAACTCTGAAGTTCAATAACACATCTCCCAATTTCTCCGTCAGCGACGGACCTGTCATTAAACAATCATTCAAACTAGGTACATTTTTATTACCCCTGGCACTACAATTAAACACGATCCTCAAAGGAGTGGTTTTCGAATCCTTCTTCACTCCGTGATGAGGTAAGTAGTGGCCATAAATATTGGCTTGCTCAGGGGGTACCTCCTCTATGAACTGATTATTTAACTGTTCATTAATGATCCCATTATAAGCAGTCAGCAATTCTGGTGTCTTACTCAATTCGTGGAGCTGGGCCTTTAACTGACCATCGCCATCCGGTAATTAGTGGGTAGTTCCGGATGGTTTAGCTTCCATGGGAGTCGCACCCAGTATTGTCCAGACTCAAATTTAACATCCTTCAGGTATTGTTCCTGAGTGAAGGAATCATCTGGACTTTCTTCATTTACATTAATCCCAATACTGTCCAGTTCCCACAATTTGTGCACTGGTTTAACAGCATTCTCTATTGAAGAATATGTACACTGGGGTGACGTTTCATGAGTAAGACACACAGTGACTGCATTTATGGCTTCCTCCAGTCATTCATTACTGCGAGGAAGCCGGCCATAAATGACATGGCCTGCACCCGTGTTGAGAAGAGTGACTCCGCACCTCTTCGTCATACCCTTCACAAAGGCTGCATAATAGTCGCTGCCTATCAAAACACTTACTGGTCCCACCGAGTCATTGCTTACTACGGAGAGTGCCAGTTTCACATTAGTCTCCCTGGGCTTGCCAGCCACACTAACTCCATTAAGTTCAGCCATGGTTATAGGATCAATAACCGCTGAGGGTACAAATTAAATAGACCCTTTATTATTCATGGGCTTGCCAGCCACATTAACTCCATTAAGTTCAGCCATGGTTATAGGATCAATAACCACTGACGTCACAAATTAAATAAATTGTTTATAAAGGTGATTCTCACACCTTACTCTTGCACAAATCGTAGCCACGCCTGTGCTAGCAATTAATTGGACTAATTACTGTCCACCACACAATTAATTAACTGTGTACTCTATACTCACTTCCTATGATCAGTCACTTATTTATTAATTAATTAATTCAATAATGATTAATTCACTAATCACATCCGGTTCAGGACGGACCAACGGGCGCTGTGGGGAATTGTGAGAGAGAAGTCTATCTGGGACACCGCCACTAGCAATAAACAACTCCCAGGGAGATGACAGACTCGTATAATTTTACCGCAGTCATTCCCTTTAAGGTATGTGAGAACTTTACCCGCTCCTGGCCGCACCGAGGGGGTACCTTCAATATTCTCGTATTCCCACTGCACTCTGGACCAGTATCAATAAATCTGAGAAGATCATGTATTATAATTATATTACGTTAAATTTAAGTGGACTGTATGGGTAGTTAAACAAGTGATCACTCAGGAGAAGCGATAGAGTACAGACAGCTAAATCATCATGACCTACACTCACCTAATTAACAGCATCATAGTGGTGTATCGTAGATCGTTGACCTAGCTAAAGTACATCTACTGTGCATAACAATATCATTGGCCAATAACAAATACACCAGCAGAGTACTTAGCTTTAGATGAGGGAGTCGTTCCGTTGTTGACGTCCTCCTGCGATCGGATTCGATCGCGATGGTATTAGTTGTCTCGTCGATTCAAGGAAGGGTAATTTCCGTACACTCTCATACGCCCACGAGACTGAGCGTTCGTTAACATGTGGTTGGTCGGGGTAGCGAATCAGATCCTCGCAATAATCCGACCGTTTGTACTGTTTATACGTATAACTTTACATATTACGTGTATCCTGGCTTAATGCCCCACTGGTTTATACCCATTCACAGTCTCGATACTTGAATTTCGAGTAGATAACTTGCGATATGTTAGTTCATTTCAATCACATCCAATATGGCGGTCGGGGTATTACGTACCCAAGCCAGATTCGCTCGATGCAATCAATCCCTGATTATTTACAACTCGGTTTCACTATATTCCATTTCCCACAGTTCATCGAATATATTTCCATCTCTTCTAAGACGAAACTCCCTGCAGCAGGGTTACGACTTTATCCTGCCGTATGGTCACTTCACTCAGTTCAAATAGGCCTGTGGCGCGTCACTGGCGTGGCACCTTATTTCACAATTATTGTCCGATTACTGGACCTCCTGGATCGATTGTCCCACTTGATATTCCCCGCGCCACTGGATATTCCTCCACATTACGAAAGGAGGTAATTAAATCCGATTTGGCGGACATAATCTCCAAATTCGGCTCGCCATCGTCACCTGAAATCGGGTCGCTAGGCTCGTCGTTCACTCTCCGCCTATTCCCCTCTCTGCCCCTCCCTGCCCAGCTGACTGCCCACTTCACGAGGCATCTCGCGCATGCGTGTGAATTCGTTGGTTCCTTTCAGTTAATGTTAAGCCACCAGCAACACATGAATGATATCTATTCATATTGGAAAGTTTATCAATTACAACTTTCGGAAAATACCAATATTTTCCACAATAATTTTATTTGGACATGATACAAAGAATTACATTTGGTTATTGAGATTACATGAGGTGTACATGCCAAAAGCCCCTAGTATGCATGGCATTTTGGGCAAACTTAAAATTTACTTAAAACTAAATTGTAAGAATTTTTGTAGATAGTATACTTCATTATTACGCTAATATCAACTCTACGGCTTATGTATTTATCACAATTGATTTAATATGACGTAATAAACACTATGAATGACATATAAACATGTTATATATTCTAGAATGAATAAAATAGGCCATAATATGGTGAGAGTCTACCAGGAATTTTTTATATAAAATTATTACACCTCCTTCCCATACTGTCCTCTTCGGTGTTGAGTAACAGAAAACGAAGATTTGGAGAGGCTAACTGCACTAGAATACTTGATTCTTATGAAAATGAAACAAGCGATTTTCTCGAAAAAATAGTTTTCTTCCGAGGCTGGCGCCGGGCCCGCGTTCCAGGCGAATATATCGGAAGTAACTTATTGACTTATTTTACTCCATAAAACATTTACTAGTTAGTTAAATGAAATAATATTCACAGGAATCGTAAAAGAACGATTGTTCTTAATTTTATCTTATCTTATCTTATCTTATCTTAATGACGTAATTTTGGAAATATTCCAAATATTTCGGGGTTTATGTGGGAGTAAATGGCAGATATTTTGCAACAGTCAAACAACTTACCAACTTTATTAGCATTGTTCTCTCGGTATCAAGTCCCCAAAGAACCTTACGTAGTGACTCATAGGCGCTATGGGCTGCCAAATGTATTTTCAGATAATTTTCAGTAAATATTTTTTGTTTCAGTTGTTGTTTGTGTTATCTTATTGAATATTTTTTACAATAAATAGAGTGAACACTTCGTCGTGTACACCAAAAATGAAAGAAATCGGAGAAAAAAAGTTGTGCTACTGCCCCTTAGCCACCAGGTCATGGGGCATTGTGGCCAGATGGCCAGGTGGCACCGTGGCCAGATGGCCAGGTGGCACTGTGGCCAGATGGCCAGGTGGCACTGTGGCCAGATGGCCAGGTGGCACCGTGGCCAGGTGGCACAGAATAACTTACACAAAATACTATTAATACAGGCATTCTCCCTCTACCCCTCATCTTGTGTCTCTCCCTCTCTTGTGTGTGTGTGTACTCACGTATATTTGGGGTTGCAGGGATCGATTCACAGCTCCTAACCCCGCCTCTTCGCTGGTCTCTATAATAATAATATACTATATAAAAAGTGTCTGGTTGTGCAGAGCATTTCCTGCAACTTAGGTTAATGTTGTCCAAAAGATCTCACCCGCACTAGTCGACTAACACCCAGGTACCTACTTACTGCTAGGTGAACAGGGACAGCAGGTGTAAAGTGACTAACACTCAGGTACCTGCTTACTGCTGGGTGAAGAGGGACAACAGGTGTAAGGTAACTAACACCTAGGTACCTACTTACTGCTAGGGGAACAGTAACAACAAAAGTAAGCTGACTAACACTCAGATACCTACTTACTGCTGGGTGAACAGGGACAACAGGTGTAAGGTAACTAACACCCAGGTACCTACTTACTGCTGGGTGGACAGGGACAACAGATGTAAGGTAACTAACACTCAGGTACCTTCTTACTGCTGGGTGAACAGGGACAACAGGTGTAATGTAACTAATTCCCAGGTACCTACTTACTGCTGGGTGAACAGGGACAACAGATGTAAGGTAACTAATACTCAGGTACCTACTTACTGCTGAGTGAACATGGGCAACAGGTGTAAGGTAACTAACACCCAGGTACCTACTAACTGCTGAGTGAACAGGGACAACAGATGTAAGGTAACTAACACTCAGGTACTGTGGGGAATTAAGAGATTACCTGTCTGGGCTTCACCGCCAATTACAACAAAATAATCTCCCGGGGAGTGGACCGACTAGTATAATTTTACCGCGGTTACCCGTTGAGGCGTGTCAGAAAACTTGACCCACCCCTGGTCGCATCCAAGGGGTCCTTTCGATATATTCACTCTAAATCCACATCTATCCTTGACCAGTTTATTAAGAATGAGTAACACCAATGGTTATTGTATTGTTAAATTTTGTGGACTGTATGGGTTAATGTCTGACTGATTGGGAAGAAGGAGGAAAGAGTACAACTTAATATCACTCACCCTTTATCCGTGTCATTGCTGTTCACGTGAAGATCCCGTCATCATCATTCCCACCGTAGACCTACATTATCCCAACATACCTACTGGCCAGACGGTTGCTAAGATAATAAGAGTACTTACAGTGCGGAAGAAACAGCATTCTGGTCGCTATTCTTCGACGGATCTCGTGGTCCTGCTCGGTAGATTATTCATCCGGCAAGACGATGATGTTGGTGGTTGTCCCGATGAGTCAAGAGAAGATTGATCCCTTGAACTCTCTTACGCCCACGAGACCGGGCGTTATTTAACGTGGTTGGTCGGGGTAGTGATTCATATCCTCTCACTATACCCCTTTATTACAGTTTATACGTAACGCTTTAAACACTATTCACCCGTCGGTTTAATATCCACTCATTTACCTTCGTTAGAAGTTAATCCATTAATAATTGTGTACGATGAACACTGATCAAACCGACGCACACTTCCTCCATCAACAAGCCGTAATGGCGTGGTCGGTCACTATTTAACACATTGTCACTCTATTATTGTAGTTTCTTGGACTTAATGTCCCACATTATGCCCGGCGAATATTCACAACATTCACTATTGTGAAGAGAGACCATTAAGCGCGATTTGGTCGTTGTAAACGCCGATTTCCATCTCCTTTATATCCAGAGCTCTCCCATCGTACCACCTTCATCCGCTTATCCCACGAGACAGACTACTCCCTATCCTCGTATGACCCAGCTCCACGTACCCACGCGACTGTAACGATGGTTCTCTCCCATTTCAAGAAAAATACGAACCAACAGCCACACATTAAGAATATTCACATTAGAAAGGTTATCGAGTATAACCTTTCGGGAAAATACCCAATATTTTCCACAGGTACCTACTTACTGCTGGGTGAACAGGGACAATAGATGTTACTAAGGTAACTAACACCCAGGTACCTACTTACTGCTGGGTGAACATGGTTTTAGTTTAGTTTAATATCTATATTATGCACCCCATACCCATCCTGTGTACGGTAGTCAAAAGATTACAGAGGTACATAATGGGTAAAGGGACTGGGCCTCAAAGTTTTGATAGCTGAGCAAGTTAGAAAGGTAATGAACTCAGGTAGATTTGGTCACAATCATGACAAGTTACAAAGGTATTTACAGATTATAGAGGTATATAATGGGTCCAGAGACAGGGCCCCAAAGTTTTGATAGCTGAACAAGGTGCAAAGGTAATGAACTCGCAAGTTTCAAATGTAATGAATCATGTAAGTAAATTTACTTACTTTTATACGTGGTTGCAATCATAAACAAATTATAAAGCAATGAGCAACTTACTAGTCTACACCCTGTCACAACTGTAATGAGTTATTGGTGCAAATATTAATTGTTGGGTCACACACACACATACACACAAACAAGCATGTATAACAGGAAGGGCTCTGGAATGGATCAGGGAATACCTCACAGGGAGGCAACAACGGGTCATGGTGCGTGATGAGGTATCACAGTGGGCGCCTGTGACGAGCGGCGTACCGCAGGGGTCAGTCCTAGGACCAGTGTTATTCTTGGTATATGTAAACGATATGACGGATGGGATAGACTCAGAAATGTCTCTGTTCGCAGATGATGTGAAATTAATGAGGAGAATCACATCGGAAGAGGACCAAGCAGGACTTCAAACAGACCTGGACAAGCTTGACATCTGGTCTAGCAACTGGCTTCTCGAATTCAATCCCTCCAAATGCAAAGTCATGAAGATCGGAGAAGGACAAAGAAGACCGCTGACAGAGTACAGGCTAGGTGGACGAGGGCTACAAACCTCGGCAAAGGAGAAAGACCTTGTGGTGAGTAAAACGCCAAGTACGTCTCCGGAGGCACACATCAACCAGATAACTGCGGCAGCATATGGGCGACTGGCAAACCTAAGATTATCATTCCGTTACCTAAACAAGGAATATATATATATACATATATCCTTTATAATATAATGACATATATATCCTACAATGTAAAAATTAAGTATAAAAAGGACCCCAATGGAAATAAGTCACTCTGTCTGACTTTTTTGGGTTATCCTAGGTTCTCTACACATATGCTGCTATGTATGATAATGTATGTAAATGTATTTGTGTATACCTGAATAAACTTACTTACTTACTTACTTACTTACTTAAGACACTGTACACAGTGTACGTCAGGCCCATACTAGAATATGCAGCACCAGTCTGGAACCCACACCTGGTCAAGCACGTAAAGAAACTAGAGAAAGTGCAAAGGTTTGCGACAAGGCTAGTTCCACAACTCAGGGGTCTGTCCTATGAAGAAAGGTTGAGGGAAATAGGACTAACAACACTGGAGGAAAGAAGGGTCAGAGGAGACATGATAACGACATACAAAATACTGCGGGGAATCGACAAGGTAGACAGGGACAGGATGTTCCAGAGAGGGAACACAGAAACAAGGTGACACAACTGGAAGCTGAAGACTCAGATGAGTCAAAGGGATGTTAGGAAGCATTTCTTCAGCCACAGAGTAGTCACGAAGTGGAATAGTCTAGAGAAAGATATAGTGGAGGCAGGAACCATACATAGTTTTAAGACGAGGTATGATAAAGCTCATGGAGCAGGGAGAGCAGAGACCCAGTAGCGGACAGCGAAGAGGCGGGGCCAGGAGCTGAGTCTCGACCCCTGCAACCACAATTAGGTGAGTACAATTAGGTGAGTACACACATACACCCACACACACGAATATGTGGTAATGCTTTATTTACAGGGAGCAAAGTCAGGGTATTGACCTACCAGCCGAGCGCTTTCTTCTGATTGAAAAACCAGTTTTATCTTGGGTTAAACCCTACAATATGACCCCTCAAGGGAGGGAGGGTTCTTGATGCTTCTGAGGGGCTCTGGATCTAGGGAATAGTATCTGTGGTCCAGTTTCCTGAATTAAGCCTGAATAACTTCCATCCTGCCCACAGGCGCTGTATAATCCTTACGGGTTTAGCGCCTCGTATGATTATAATAATAAGATAAGATAAAATTTCTTCGGATTTTTAACCCCGGAGGGTTAGCCACCCAGGAAAACCCAAGAAAGTCAGTGTGTCATCGAGGACTGTCTGTCATATTTCCATTTTGGTCCTTATTCTTGTCCCCCAGGATGCGACCCACACCAGTCGACTAACAACCCAGGTACCTATTTGCTGCTAGGTGAACATGACAACAGGTGTAAGGAAACATGTTGAAATGTTTCCACCCGCCGGGACTCGAACACGGGCCCTCCGTGTGTGAAGTGAGAGCTCAAGCCATCTATCTACTTCCATGCCTCGTGCTGGTGGCGAATGTGGCTAGGCCTGAGGCCATTTGGTCCCGCCGATGAGGGGTATCCCCTCCCATGGGAGACATAGGTCTCTGACCCTCCCACGCCAGGGAGCCGGAGCCGGGTCGCCATCTGGTAAAGACCCGGGCCAGGAGAATTCCCGGTGAATCAACACCTCCTGGATCAACGTCGATCACCATGCCCAGTCCTTCTAGGGCAGGGTAGGTGCCAAGGCTGGAGCTTGCTACCATCTGCAGCTCATAAGCCTGCCCTTCCCGTTAGGAAGCTGGGAGAACAGAGAGGCCTAGCATCTATCTCCTCCATGCTTCGTGCTGGTGGGGAATGTGGCTAGGCCTGGGGCCAGTTGGTCCTGCTGATTAGGGTATCCCTCCCATGGGAGACATAGGTCTCTGATACTCCCACGTCAGGAGCCGGAGCCGGGTCGCCATCTGGTAAAGACCCGACCATTAGAATTCCCTGTGAATAAACACCTCCTGATAAGTGTGACCATGATGTGATAGCACACAAAATGCGTGATAAAGGAATAACAGGAAAAGTTGGTAGATGGATCTATAATTTCCTAACAAGAAGAACACAAAGAGTAGTAGCCAACAGAGTAAAGTCTGAGGCGGCTACGGTGAAAAGCTCTGTTCCACAAGGCACAGTACTCGCTCCCAACCTGTTCCTCATCCTTATATCGGACATAGACAGGGATATAAGCCCCAGTGCCGTGTCTTCCTTTGCAGATGACACCGAATCTGCATGACAGTGTCCACCATTGAAGACACTGCAAGACTCCAAGCAGACATCAACCAAATCTTTAAATGGGCTGCAGAAAACAATATGAAGTTCAATGATGAAAAATTTCAATTACCCTGATATGGAAAACGTGAGGAAATTAAAATCTCATCCGAGTATAAAACAAGTTCCATCCACAATAGAGCGAAAAATAATGTCAAAGACCTGGGAGTGTTCATGACAGAGGATCTCACCTTCAAGGACCATAACACTGTAGCAATCGCATCTGCCAGAAAAATGACAGGATGGATAATGAGAACCTTTAAAACCAGGGATGTCAAGCCCATGTTGACACTTTTCAGGTCGCTTGTTCTATATAGGCTGGAATATTGCTGCACACTAACTGCACCTTTCAAGGCAGGTGAAATTGCTGACCTAGAAAATGTACAGAGAACCTTCACGGCATGCATAACTGCAATAAACCACCTCAATTATCAATTACTGGGAACGCTTGAAGTTCCTAAACCTGTACTCCCTGGAACGCAGGCGGGAGAGATACATTATTATATACACTTGGAAAATCCTAGAGGGATTAGTACCAAACTTGCACATGAGTGTCACTTCCTATGAAAGCAAAAGACTCGGCAGACGATGTAACATCCCCCCAATGAAAAGCAGGGTGCCACTAGCACGTTGAGAGACAACACAATAAGTGTCAGGGGCCCAAGACTGTTCAACTGCCTCCCAGGATACATAAGGGGGATTACCAATAGACCCCTGGCTGTCTTCAAGCAGGCACTGGACAGGCACCTAAAGTCGGTGCCTGACCAGCCGGGCTGTGGCTCGTACGTTGGACTGCGTGCAGCCAGCAGTACCAGCCTGGTTGATCAGGCTCTGGTCCAACATGAGGCCTGGTCACAGACCGGGCCGTGAGGGCGTTGACCCCTGGAATTCTCTCCAGGTAAACTCCAGATGCACACATGAACAAAGACCACTTAATCCTCACAGGAGACTTCAATATAAACCTCCTACAAGATCAGGACCCACAAGTAACTGAATTCACAAACACTATGAGCAACTGCTTGCTGCTCCCAACAGTAACAAAACCTACAAGAATCTCTGAGACCTGTGCCTCTCTGTTAGACCATGTCTGACTAACACTATATCCCCATTAAAATCAGGCATAATCACAGACAATACCACAGACCACTACCCTACCTTCCTCATAACCATCCTCGGAAAATTACCACTAGATACTACTAAAATTACCTTCAGGCTACATAATGAGACAGCTATTAATAACTTCATAACAGCTATGACAAACACTGACTGGCAAACAGAAATAGACAACTTCACAGACACTGATTTATGTATTAATAATTTTCTTAAAAAGACCCAATACCTCTATAATAAGCATTGCCCTAAAAACTAAACAAATCACAGCTAAAAGAATAAACAGTCCCTGGCTAACACGCAGCATACTCAAATCCATTATATAAAACACCTATATGAAAAACAGTACAGAAAGGGTCAAATAACAAGAGAACAAACAAAACGTTACTCATCAAACCTAACGAGCCTGATAAGGTCAAAAAAATTGTACTATGAGAACAGATTACATAATTTAAAAGGTGACATAAAAAGACCTGGAAAACCCTATCTGAAATTCTAGGAACAAAAAGATATCCACAAAACAGAACAATCAAACTAACAAAACCAGATGAAACCCTACTCCCACCTATTGAAACAGCAAACAAACTCAATGATTTCTTCTCCACCATAGGTAAAAAGCTGGAAGCAAAATCCCAAGTTCTAATACTCCACCTAACGACTATCTCACTGGCACCACCCGAACACACTATTCCTAGCCCCGACCAACCCAATAGAAGTTTCCCTATAATCAACACATTAAAAAACAAGGCAGTGACCTAAATAACTTCCCACCTCTCAATTTCTCTCACCAATTATTGCAACACTCTTTAACAAATCAATCGAATCCTCTACCTTCCCATCAATACTCAAAATAGTGAGGGTTCCCCCCCATACATAAAGGAGGAGATCAAACAGACCTGAATAACTACAGGCCGATATCCAACTTCCCCCTTCTCTCAAAATCTTTTAAAAATTAATTCATAGATAGATATATTCCTCCCCACCAACAACGTACTCAACCACTCAATTTGGATTCAGGCCTAATAAAAATACAAATGATGCCATTATACACATGCTTGAAATAATTTACACTGCTCTTGAGAAAAAGAAATCCCAGTGGAATCTCATTGATTTAGGTCAAGCTTTGATACAGTTGACCATGATCTGTTACACCTAAAATTATCACACTATGGTATAAGAGGGCACTCCCTCAACTACCTAAAATCATACCTTAGCAACAGAAACCAATATGTTACACAAATGGAGCTAGCTCCACCGCGCAAACTATTACCGTAGGTGTCCCACAGGAAGTGTTCTTGGCCCACTTCTCTTCTCATTTACATTAACGACCTACCAAATGCATCTCAACTACTCAAACCCATACTATTTGCAGATGACACTACATACGTTATCTCTCACCCAAGCCCAGACATACTAGCCAGCACTGTAAATACTGAATTGCAGAAAATATCTACCTGGATGATGATTAACAAACTTACTCTCAATATTGATAAAACCTATTTCATTCAGTTTGGGAACAGAGCTACAAACGTACCACTTAACATAATGATAAACGGGTCCCCTATCACAAAACTCACAGAGGGAAAATTCTTAGGAATCCATCTTGACAGTGGCCTAAAATTTCAGACACATATACAACAAATTTCCAAGAAAGTCTGCCCAAAATGCCCTGCATACTAGGGGCTTTGGCATGTACACACCTCATGTAATCTCAATAACCAAATGTAATTCTTTTGTATCATGTCCAAATAAAAATATTATTATTATATTATTATTATTATTATAAAGACCTGTAGGAATACTATCCAAGATACGGTACTATGTTCCACAACCAGCTCTCGTTACACTATATCACTCACTCATTTACCACTACCTCACCTATAGAATCTGCGCATGGGGCTCAACATCAATAACTCATCTCAGACCATAATACACAACAAAAGGCTGCAGTTAGAATGATAACAAATTCACACTCCAGACAACATACTCTACCAATATTAAAAAATCTAAACTTACTCACCATACAAGACATCCATACTTTTTACTGTCCTATTACATACATAGAACACTCTATGCAAATATTAACCCACCACTCAAACTTCTCCTTACCAACTTTAACAGGACACATGACCATAACACTAGACACAGAGCACTCCTCGGTGTTCCCGTGTCCATCTAACACTATGCAAAAACTCAATGCATATAAAAGGCCCGAAAATTTGGAATTCATTACCTGTGATTGCCAAAGAAACCCTGCCTGTACCCCAATTCAAAACGATGCTTAAAACCACCATCTCACCCAAACCTAAGTGCACAATATCAAACATTCCCAACAAAGTTGATTAATCACTTAAATGTAAAACCTGATTAATCACTTAAATGTAAAACCTGTTATGAATAATACATACTGAGCTAACTGTTTCTATAACATTTACATTATAATGACCACATAAACTGTAATTGCAATGCAACTAATTGTTTTAAATACATTCCACGCGCAGCCTTCTTACTGTGCGGACGTGGTGCTCTGCCTCCTGGTGGCAAGTGGTAGCACTTATATCTTCCAACATGGCAGAATCAGCAGACGCCGTATCAACACCGTGTGTTTGGAGTTGGTGAAGGGGACATTGCAGCCTGAAACGGTGTCTACAAGTTGCAACGAATCCTGCAGGATGTTTATCATATAGACATCAGAGACCTGTATGGAGTGGCGTTAAACGGAATGAGCAGAGTGTTTATCAAGTTGTCATCAACTCAGGAGCGAGCGCTTTTTGGGTTTACACTTATCACGATCGGTCTATGCAGTTACCAGCGGTATGGAGGTACGACTGAGGGACGTTTCACGCACTTCACATGGATTAAAATGCGTAACGTTCCATTTGAATCGGACTCTGTTGATTTGATGGACGTCTTCAAGGATTATGGTATCGCCATGCAGCGAATGTTGAAAATGGCAAGAGGGCCCTTTGAAGGCCTCCTAGAAGACTCTTACTCGCTGAAAATGACCATCAGGGTCCTATCCGTCGTATGTTGTACTACGGACTTCAGGACACAAGTGTATGTTACTCATGCAGGGCAAAGGAGGCATGTCGTACGTGTGCAGCATAATCACAGGGGCAGAGTGTCCTCGGAGGGTACAGCAGCGTGCAGTGACTCAGGTAGACAGTGATCACTGAGAGGTGGGATGAAAGTCAAAAGGAGGACCTGCTCATGGTGGAAGAAATGGAGGAAATTTAGAGAATAAGGATACCTGTCGAACGCTACCGGGAAGGCATTGGTGGATCAACCACAGGTGACAGTGGTGGAGGACATTCCAGAGGTGGTTAGCCCATGCCTGTCTTTGGGGAACTGGGGCACCTGTTGGATGAGGCCTTGCCAGTGCTTATGAAGAAGGTAGCCTGTGACTAAGGAGAGTTGAGGTGTGAGGAATCGATGGGTGCTGGTGAAAATGTTAACGGGAAAGGTGAGTGTGATTGTCATAGTGATGTCATGAGTGTGCAAAAAGGTCACGAAGATGATAGTGATAATGGTATGGAAATTGCATTTGAATCAAGGAAAAGGTCTGTAGCCCTTCGGATGGGGGGGATATTTTAACACCAGCACAGAGGTTTTAAAACCCTTTGGGGGTTGCGTCACAGACAGGGAAAGGAGGGATTGCCTATAAAGAACGAGAAAAGGGACAAGGGAGGGGAAAAGTGGGGCTAGAGTAGAGGAACAGAGAACCCTGTGGTGACAACAAAGAAAAAGAGGCAAACCCACAATAGTCTTTTCAGGAGTTTAACTATTAATGTTAATGGTATGAGGGATGAAATTTAAAGGAAGTGGGTAGGAGGACCTTAAGAGTTTTTATACAAGGGGTTTTCTGCAAGAAATAATTTAAGATTGGTAGAGACTTGCGTGGGAGGGGATGGTTTGCTGGTTCAACTGGGAAAGGGGGGTTTGCAATAGTCATACAGGTGTCAGCCCTTTTCAGTTGATGGCTTGGGAGGAGAGTGGGGTAGGATTAGGGGATGGGG
>WNWK01040208.1:0-17080 GCA_009830355.1 Cherax destructor | reverse complement strand
CTATTGTTACCTTTACAAATTTGTACTACAACTTTCTCCGGGAGCTCATAACACTACTTAAATACTCAGTAAAACAATATTTCTAAAAAACCTTTTTTCATCACTGCTTTTTCCCTTTAATTAAGATTAAAGCTTCGGGTACGATTTTAATTTTTTTTAAAAATGAATCAATGCAACTTTTAAGCTACTAAAAAATAAATTAATTAGCAGTTATGAAGAAAAGGTAATTGTTGATATAATTAATGTGAACTGCACTATGGAATTTAGACACAACCCCCCAGACATTTTTTCCCCTTTGTGTTCCAGACAATTATGCTAACTTAGGTCCATCACAGATCACAACACAAGATCAAGAGGAAAGGAGAGGAAGAGGAGGCAGATATCAAGTCACGAGTGTTCTGAAGATTAGAATATTTGACAATGTATTAAGAAAGACAGGAATCTACAGAAGCAACTCCAGGACTAAGAGTTATATTAAGAAAGTTGTATATGAGAGTTGATTCAACAAAACGGCGTCTTTGAAGGCTAGAAGAAGAGTAGATAATTTAAGCAGAAGACCAATTAAGGGTTAGATGCTGTTGAGGCATTATAAACAGAAGCAGCAGCAGTAGCAACAACAGCACCAGTAGCAACAACAGCAACAGTAGCAACAGCAGCAGCAGTAGTAACAAGAGAAGCAGCAACAGCAGCAATAACAACAACAACAACAACAATAGAAACAGCAGTATCATAAGGAAATGAAAAGAAAACAATTTATGGTCTGACCAGACTAGAGGAAGACGTAGAAGATCTAGAAGACTCTGCTGTCTTTAGCAGGTGAAGATGACTGAGACTTTGGTGAGGAAGTGAAGATGACTGAGACTTTGGTGAGGAAGTGAAGGTGACTGAGACTTTGGTGAGGAAGTGAAGATGACTGAGACTTTGGTGAGGAAGTGAAGGTGACTGAGACTTTGGTGAGGAAGTGAAGGTGACTGAGACTTTGGTGAGGAAGTGAAGGTGACTGAGACTTTGGTGAGGAAGTGAAGATGACTGAGACTTTGGTGAGGAAGTGAAGGTGACTGAGGCTCTAGTGAGCAAGTGAAGGTGACTGAGGCTCCAGGGAGCAAGTGAAGGTGACTGAGGCTCTAGTGTGGAAGTGAAGGTGACTGAGGCTCTAATGAGGAAGTGAAGGCTACTGAGGCTCTAGTGAGGAAATGAAGGTGACTGAGGCTCTAGTGAGGAAATGAAGGTGACTGAGGCTCTAGTGAGGAAATGAAGTTGACTGATGCTCTAGTGAGGAAATGAAGGTAACTGAGGCTCTAATGAGGAAGTGAAGGTGACTGAGGCTCTAGTGAGGAAGTGAAGGTGACTGAGGCTCTAGTGAGGAAATGAAGGTGACTGAGGCTCTAGTGAGGAAGTGAAGGTGACTGAGGCTCTAGGGAGCAAGTGAAGGTAACTGAGGCTCTAATGAGGAAGTGAAGGTGACTGAGGCTCTAGTGAGGAAATGAAGGTGACTGAGGCTCTAGTGAGGAAATGAAGGTGACTGAGGCTCTAGTGAGGAAATGAAGGTGACTGAGGCTCTAGTGAGGAAATGAAGGTGACTGAGGCTCTAGTGAGGAAATGAAGGTGACTGAGGCTCTAGTGAGGAAATGAAGGTGACTGAGGCTCTAGTGAGGAAATGAAGGTGACTGAGGCTCTAGTGAGGACGTGAAGGTGACTGAGGCTCTCGTGAGGAAGTGAAGGTGACTAATGCTCTAGTGAGGAAGAGGAAACTTCATGTTTACTTACAATATTTTCCACAAAACAGTGATAATATTCACTTCCAATGTTTAAATCAATTGGACTAATTGTGTCCGTCTGTATGTCAGGACAGGCTAACTTGACCTTGGCCGCCTTCAGTGCTGCAACTGTATCTCTTATTCCCCGGATCTGCACTGACTTACGCGAATCATCAACAACCACAGCTTCTACTGTCTGTTTCCTGTTTCCTAGACCAACAGTGAATTTGTCTAGGTCATATGTCTGTTTATCAGAACTTTAGAAAAAGCCAGCTATATCTAACTATTTTGGAATGGGATTGTTTATACAGTTTCTGCAACACTGTTCTTGTGAATGAATGGTTCAGAGAACCGACGAGTTGGTAAATTAGACACATATGCAACACTTGGGTATCTTTATTGAGGAAACGTTTCGCCACACAGTGGCTTCATCAGTCCATACAAAGGAGAATCGTGAAGAACAGGAGTGTGAGGTTGTCAGGCCCTCAATCTTGAGTAGATGTTGTCAGTCCATCAATCTTGAATAAAATAACAGCATATGAGCAGTACAGTATATAAGCTCCCTCTGCTCATATGCTGTTATTCTATTCAAGATTGATGGACTGACAACATCTACTCAAGATTGAGGCTGACCTCACACCCTCCTGTTCTTCACGATTCTCCTATGTATGGACTCATGAAGCCACTGTGTGGCGAAACGTTTCCTCAATAAAGATACCCAAGTGTTGCATATGTGTCTAATTTACCAACACTGTTCTTCTTAAGAAGGACCTTTGTGAGCCTTGATCAAATAGTGTTAGCACATTGGTTTTGAGTAATTTATTAGATAACTCAACTCGAGGTATTGGGAGAGCAGTCGATTTAGACTTATCTCTCACATTTAATGCTGTTGTTTGTTGACTTCCTGTTTCTGGTGAAGTCATCTGTTGTTCAGTACAAGTGCTTTGGCATAATGCTGTATTTAAAACACTTCTTCAGTGAGCATTTACCCCCATTGTGGTAAATGCTCACTTAGTGCACCGTTTCAGCTGTTGAGCACGTTGTTTCTGTGCCTCCATTGTTGTGTATTGAATGCAATACTGTGCCCAATGTGTTCCATCATAAAGTACACATTTTGGAGTACGTTTATGTGTGACAGTCTGTTTACTGTCTGTTGTGTTCACAGCTTGATAAGTGCCTACATGGGATTTCCCATTATGTGGTTTAGTGGGAGTAGGTATACGCTTTTTATATTGAGTTGAAGGTTTGTTATTCACAGTAGGATTTGTAGATTTATCATCATGTCTCAATGCTTGCATGCAAGAAACTATTGCTTGTAAACCTTTGCTAATTTCTTCACAAGTGAAATAGCGTTTATTGAACATAATATTTAATCGTTCAATAGTTTGTGGTGAGAGCTTATCCTGTACAATATCACTGATAAACCAATAACATTGATTTATGTTATGTTTTGTGTCTAGATATCTGAGACTATGTCTAATGTGATTCTAATGACTGTAAATCTGAAAAACAATGTCTGGGTGGCTTCAAGCTTGAGATTCTGACTGCATGTCTAACCCTGGCTTTGTCAGCATCAAAGTAATTGTCTGACAAGACACATAAGGCTAGATGATAATTGCCTTTGACCACCGGAAATGATTTAATTAGATCATAGGATTCTCCCTTCACAAGACATTTAAGATAGTTGAACTTAGAGATCTCATCAATATCAGATCTTGTATGTACCAGGGACTGAAAACCACTGATAAATTCTTCATAGTTATGACCTTCAAATATAGGTAATGACAATGTAGGAAGACTGGGTAATGGTATGCCATTAGTGCCAGATACAGGTGTTTGACCACTAGTTACAGTAGTTCTTTGTGAAAGAATATTGTGACAGTTATAAAGACTTTATGCCCACGGTTCTTGTTGAGTACTAAATGCACCAAACCTCGTTGAAGGTCATCAGACGGATCTGACACTAAGAAAGCACTTTCATAATTTTCATAATCTGAATTAATATTCTTCAAACGATTTGAAAGTAGATTGAGTTTTGCTTCCAACATGTCAAAATCAATATTCGCATTTTGAGTTAACCTTCACAGTCAGCAAACAAATCTTAAACTTGTGTAATTTTAGTCTGCAAAGATTCAAACTTAGTATCCAATGATGCCATCTTGAATAGCAATACTAAAAATAATTCCTAACACTATACTAAGAAAGAACATAAGAAGATAAGAAAGAAGGAACACTGCAGCAGGCCTACTGACCCATGCGAGGCAGGTCCATGTCACTCCCAGACTTTGACCTGACTACCTGGAGTTAAGTGACATACTGAGCTCAGAGAGACCAAAAAATCTAAAAAATATGAAAAATGAGTTAATCTTACCGAAAAATAGAGCAAGATCTGGCAACATTTTGGTGTATGTCTCGTCCTTAATAATAATAATAATAATAATAATAATAATAATAATAATAATAATAATATTATCTTTATTTACTACAAGTACATGTACATGGTATACAGGCCTAGCTGACATCAGTGACATACTACTATATAGAAAGTCCCTTGTTATGCTGAGCATTAGGTCAGTGTCCTAGGATGCGACCCACACCAGTCGACTAACACCCAGGTACCCATTTTACTGATGGGGAACATAGACAACAGGTGTGAAGAAACACGCCCAATGTTTCTGCCCTGGCTGGGAATCGAACCCAGGCACTCGCCGTGTGAAGCGAGAGCTTTAGCCACCAGACCACCAGAGCCTTGTAAGACAATTACATAAAAAGTTATCGTAAATATACTAAAGAAGGTAACTACGTCATCAGCGGCCTCATGTCACAACAATAGCACCTGACTCGTCATAACATAAGCACTTGTATCATTTTCGCAGTTTTTTGGTTGTATTTTGTTGTATTTTTGTGCCAGATCTTCTAAATAGTAATTGGCAACTATCAGGTTAGCTGTGAGAGGTGACTGCTCACACCACACCATCAGTACCGACTTGAAGTCAGAGGAGAGTAGAGAGTCGTTGCTCTGTCTGACAACTGGACGTTATTTTTTCGCCTTCCATTGCATATATTTGCTGTTCACGATGGCTTACAAGAAGAAACAGTATGCCTATAACATTAACAGGAAGATGAGGAACAGCTTAGAAGCAATGCGTAAAGTTAGAGAAGCAAAAAGGGAGGCAGCCGGTGACGCCGCCATGCTACCACCACCACACACTCACTCACTCACTCACTCACTCACTCACTCACTCACTCACTCACTCCCTCTCTCTCTCTCTCTCTCTCTCTCTCTCTCTCTCTCTCTCTCTCAAGATGATTCTTTCACAGCTGATGAATTATTCGATAGTTCTTTAAGCTGTACACAAAGGAAGAAAAAATATAAGCACTGCAGATGTAGCCAGCAACTCTAGGGCCACCACCTCCATGCCCATCCCAGGTGTGGCCACCTCCACGCCCATCCCAGGTGTGGCCACCTCAACGCTCATCCCAGGTGTGGCCACCTCCACGCCCATCCCAGGTGTGGCCACCTCCACGCCCGTCCCAGGTGTGGCCACCACGCCAATCCCAGGTGTTGCCACCTCCACGCCAATCCCAGGTGTGGCCACCGCCACGCCAATCCCAGGTGTGGCCACCACGCCCATCCCAGGTGTGGCCACCACGCCCATCCCAGGTGTGGCCACCACGCCCATCCCAGGTGTTACCACCTCCACGCCCATCCCAGGTGTGGCCACCTCCACGCCCATCCCAGGTGTGGCCACCTCCACGCCCATCCCAGGTGTGGCCACCTCCACGCCCATCCCAGGTGTGGCCACCTCCACGCCTATCCCAGGTGTAACCACCTAAACGCCCATCCCAGGTGTGGCCACCTCCACGCCCATCCCAGGTGTGGCCACCTCCACGCCCATCCCAGGTGTGGCCACATCCACGCCCATCCCAGGTGTGGCCACCTCCACGCCCATCCTAGGTGTGGCCACCTTCACGCCCATCCCAGGTGTGGCTACCTCCACGCCCATCCCAGGTGTGGCCACCTCCACGCCCATCCCAGGTGTGGCCACCTTCACGCCCATCCCAGGTGTGGCCACCTCCACGCCCATCCCAGGTGTGGCCACCTCCACGCCCATCCCAGGTGTGGCCACCTCCACGCCCATCCCAGGTTTGGCCACCTCCACGCCCATCCCAGGTGTGGCCACCACGCCCATCCCAGGTGTGGCCACCACGCTTATCCCAGGTGTGGCCACCACGCCCATCCCAGGTGTGGCCACGCCCATACCAGGTGTGGCTACCACGCCCATCCCAGGTGTGGCCACCACGCCCATCCCAGGTGTGTCCACCACGCCCATCCCAGGTGTGGCTACAACCACGCTCATCCCAGGTGTGGCCACCTCCACGCCCATCCCAGGTGTGGCCACCTCTACGCCCATCCCAGGTTTGGCCACCTCCACGCCCATCCCAGGTGTGGCCACCTCCACGCCCATCCCAGGTGTGGCCACCTCCACGCCCATCCCAGGTGTGGCCACCTCCACGCCCATCCCAGGTGTGGCCACCTCCACGCCCATCCCAGGTGTGGCCACCTCCACGCCCATCCCAGTTGTTGCCACCTCCACGCCCATCCCAGGTGTGGCCACCTCCACGCCCATCCCAGGTGTGGCCACCTCCACGCCCATCCCAGGTGTGGCCACCTCCACGCCCATCCCAGGTGTGGCCACCTCCACGCCTATCCCAGGTGTGGCCACCACGCCCATCCCAGGTGTGGCCACCACGCCCATCCCAGGTGTGGCCACCACGCCCATCCCAGGTGTGGCCACGCGCATACCAGGTGTGGCCACCACGCCCATCCCAGGTGTGGCCACCACGCCCATCCCAGGTGTGCCACCACGCCCATCCCAGGTGTGGCTCCACCACGCTCATCCCAGGTGTGGCCACCCCACGCTCCATTCCAGGTGTGGCCACCTCACGCCCATCCAGGTGTGGCCACCTCCACGCCCGTCCCAGGTGTGGCCACCTCCACGCCCATCCCAGGTGTGGCCACCTCCACGCCCATCCCAGGTGTGGCCACCTCCACGCCCATCCCAGGTGTGGCCACCTCCACGCCCATCCCAGGTGTGGCCACCTCCACGCCCATCCCAGGTGTGGCCACCTCCACGCCCATCCCAGGTGTGGCCACCCAGCCCATCCCAGGTGTGGCCACCACGCCCATCCAGGTGTGCCACTCCACGCCCATCCCAGGTGTGACCACTACGCCCATCCCAGGTGTGGCCACCACGCCCATCTAAGGTGTGGCCACCTCCACGCCCATCCCAGGTGTGGCCACCTCCACGCCCATCCAAGGTGTGGCCACCTCCACGCCCATCCCAGGTGTGGCCACCTCCACGCCCATCCCAGGTGTGGCCACCTCCACGCCCATCCCAGGTGTGGCCACCTCCACGCCCATCCCAGGTGTGGCCACCTCCACGCCCATCCCAGGTGTGGCCACCTCCACGCTCATCCCAGGTGTGGCCACGCCCATCCCAGGTGTGGATACGCCCATCCCAGGTGTGGCCACCTCCACGCCCATCCCAGGTGTGGCAACCTCCACGCCCATCCCAGGTGTGGCAACCTCCACGCCCATCCCAGGTGTGGCAACCTCCACGCCCATCCCAGGTGTGGCCACCTCCACGCCCATCCCAGGTGTGGCCACCTCCACGCCCATCCCAGGTGTGGCCACCTCCACGCCCATCCCAGGTGTGGTCACCTCCACGCTCATCCCAGGTGTGGCCACCTCCACGCCCATCCCAGGTGTGGCCACCTCCACGCCCATCCCAGGTGTGGCCACCTCCACGCCCATCCCAGGTGTGGCCACCTCCACGCCCATCCCAGGTGTGGCCACCTCTACGCCCATCCCAGGTGTGTCCACCTCCACGCCCATCCCAGGTGTGGCCACCTCCACGCCCATCTCAGGTGTGGCTACCTCCACGCCCATCCCAGGTGTGGCCACCACTCCCATCCCAGGTGTGGCCAACTCCACGCTTATCCCAGGTGTGGCCACCACTCCCATCCCAGGTGTGGTCACCTCCACGCTCATCCCAGGTGTGGCCACCTCCACGCCCATCCCAGGTGTGGCCACCTCCACGCCCATCCCAGGTGTGGCCACCTCCACGCCCATCCCAGGTGTGGCCACCTCCACGCCCATCCCAGGTGTGGCCACCTCCACGCCCATCCCAGGTGTGTCCACCTCCACGCCCATCCCAGGTGTGGCCACCTCCACGCCCATCTCAGGTGTGGCTACCTCCACGCCCATCCCAGGTGTGGCCACCACTCCCATCCCAGGTGTGGCCACCACTCCCATCCCAGGTGTGGCCAACTCCACGCTTATCCCAGGTGTGGCCACCACTCCCATCCCAGGTCTGGCTACTTCCACGCCCAACCCCGATGTGGCCATTACCTCTGTGGCCACCCCACGTTTACGTGGCCGACCCAGAAAACGTCAAGTAAACTTACCTGTGGCCACCCGACGTGGACTTGGCCGATCAAAAGGATTGAAGAGCAAAATAAATTTTCAATATGTGGCCACCCTAGATACCTTTTGATGTTCAAATACTGGCTAAAATCCCTTCCATTTTTGCATACCCTGGGTGTAAAATGCAAACAAAAAATATATATAAATAAAGTCAAGACAATATTTTTTTTTTTGTATCATGAAATATGTTATTACATTATTTTCGTTCTGCATAAATTAAATTTGGCAATGCTTTATCATTTGTGATTGTCAAAAGTAATTTCGAGATTGCCAATATATATCAGGATTGCTATAAATGTTGCCATGTCTAACTTTTCACATTTTTATTTTTTATGTCTTTATTTATTGGACGATCTTGATGCAACACATACCACACACTATTCATCATGCCTATAAACTGTGGTAAATATTTCAACGAAATCGTACGAAGTGAAACGAAGTCATGCCATGATGTCACAGAGGCCCGCTACACTTCCCTCATATACAATATTATTGTGCTGAAGGCACATATATCTTAATGGCTCTAAAGTACCATCTGGTACAATGTCAGCAATTTACAATAATAATCATATATATACAAATAAGTGAATGTGTGTGCTCCAGGAAACTCGTTAAGACTCGACTCGACCAGTGACCGACTGAACGTCTTCTCATAAGTTAGCTTCTCTAACAAACTGACAATCAGAACAGCTTGATTAAACAGTAAAATGACAAAATTCGCCGAACAGCAATATAGCAAGCAACAGCCGAAGCGTCAGGAACAAGGAGATAGAAAAACGACCCTAACTGGGGACCATCAGCAGATCCTCCATTCTAGTCACAAAACTCCCTTATTACTGAATCTAGGTTCAGCATAACCAATATCCCCGACTGTGACGGTGCACAGATGCCTCAACAAATTAGGTCAAGAGCTATAGCTCGAGACCTGAGTTATCTCAGTGTCAACGCGACACACAACCCAGTAAAACGTCGAAATCACTAAGTCTAGGAGGCTATTCTCTGTGAACAGAGTTACACAGAGTCTAGAGAAGTATGTGTCGTCTCACCACCGAACACATACTCTACCAAACAGAGTCTAAATGACGAGAAACAAGCAGAGACAAGAGCGAGGTGTTGTCTCCTCGAGAGTCAGCAGGGAAGAGAGAACGAGGAAGGACCGGCAGCCCTCCCACAGGTGTGATCACGTGACTCGCATGTGACTGCTGCCCAGCGAGGTAGTTTGCCTACTGAAAAGCAGCTACTCAACACTCTCGAACAATGAGCACAATATTGTAATGTTACATCCTACCTAATAAAATAGCTAAGTCAAATAATAATATAAAGCAAGATATTAACGATTTAGCTATTATCGAAAATATCAGCAGTATAAAATTATAAGAAATAAAAAATATACATCATAAATTTATATATACATTGTGACCCATTCTGGGGTCGCAATACTGACATACATCGCCACTCCACCACCCTTCCTGGTGACCCTATCAGTGGAATAGTTTATAACCCTGTATGTTGCATTCAGAAGGCATTTCTCTATCTTTCAGGTTGAACCAGGTCTCTGTTATAGCAATAATATCTATATTACTTGCACTTGCAAGAAATCTTAGCTCATCTACCTTATTTCTTAGACTCCTACTATCTCTCTTTGTTTGTTGATTAATTGCTTTGATTTTACTAGCAATTTTATTTTGAATAATGTCTTTTAAACATATCCCTGAGGTATCCTGGTAATATCTGCTGTTTCCAACCCTAATACTACAGCCTGATTGTTTCCCACAAACACTCATACCTCTATAATGTATCAGTTTAAAGTCTTATACAAGTCATCAGCTTCCCCCTACAAGTGTTTAAACTTCACCTCAGTGAACAGCTGAGAGTTTGTTGTGATGGTGTCAGCAATAACCTCGTTACCAACATTTCTGACCCACTGACCTTGACCTTGACTTTGGAGGGGTTGGATTTGAGTGGGACTCGCACTTGAGTTAATAGAATCTTCAAAGCTTATTTCTTGGGTAGAATTGAAAATTAGGTTGGGCAATTATTCTGTTAGTGGGATGGATTGTGAAGGACCTGCCTAGAATGGGCCAACAGGCCTGCTGCAGTGTTCCTCCTTTCTTATGTTCTTATGACTGTAGATACTGGTATCAGCTTGCGATCTGCTGAGTCCACGTTTTGCAATGACGTTATACACTTCACACTGCATATTCATTATACATATAAATGTCACTGCTATTGTATGAAAACTTAAACTTACCGGGGTAAATTATCCCAAATGGAGTCAAAATGAAAATCTCGGGGTAATGAAGGCTCAATAACATATAAATAAAACTTCACAAAAATGTATTATTTAATAAGCGAGGCAAACAAATTATTTTTGGTCTAGTGGGTAATTTCGCTGTACACAAATTTGTTTTGGGGTAATAACCCAAAAAAGGTAGGCCTATCTCTGCCTCAGATACAGCACATCAACAGTGAAAATTTAAACTAAAGTTCTTTAGTTATAAATAAAATTTTGTCGAGAGAAACAAAAAATGTTGCGAATATTTTTTTTCAGTATTATCTCATTTATATTCTATTTCAAATTCTTTGCAATTGTACGAGAGCAATAACAAATTATTTTTTATCGATTAAGAACATCCTAAATAAAATTGGTTTAAAAAGTTGCCATAGTTACAGTGTTTTGGGTTTGAAGTCGATGAGAAACAATGGGAAACAATTTGAGTTATAAAATGGCAAATTAAAATTTCCACAACTCAAAGTGAGTGCCAAGCTTTCTTTTATTAAAGCCCAGCAACAGTGACTGCACCTTTCAAGTTTAGAACTGATCCAAAAAGGCATTATTCAGTTTTTTATCCCATTTAAGGGATTCCATGTTTTTTTAACATTTCCAATCAAATTTTATAATTCCTTTCACTCTTTGTCATCAACTTTCTAAGAGAATATATCATCATTAATATTTTGAAGGCGATGACAAAAATTATTCTCAAGTTACTGAATGTCAAGGAATATCAGTATTATATTAAATCAAAATGACAAATGAAGACTCATTCCACCAAATAACAGCATAAATCTTGACTTTAAGAAACCACAGCAGCGGTGCAAATTTGAAACCAATCAGACGAGTCATTCTTCAGTTATGTCATTGATTCCAATGACTCAAACTTTGATTTACAATTTTACTACATTAGCAAAACTGCAAACACGCAAACAAAGCTGAATGAGTACTGTATTCTGGCTGTAATACCTAAACGCTTGAATTTCATTCTCCGCCGCCGTATTTAGCAGACACAATGAAGGTTCTGGAAGTTATCCGCCATTGCAGGATATTGTGAATAAGTTCAACACCTTTGATCAGAGGAACTTCCAAGAATTATTTTGTACCAAAAGATCCTTAGAAAACTTATCTAAGCTTATTATAAGAAGCGCAATTTAATTTAGCATAATTAAACTAAATATATTTTAGATAAGTTTACAATAATTTAATAATAAACAATACAATGAAATATGTTTTTTTCGTTAGGTTCAGAATGATTTTTACGAAATTATTACATATAGAGGCAACTATATGACATGCACAGAGTACCTGCCAGAGATAACTCACCTCAACCAATTAACACCACCGACTACATCATCAACAAACCTCCCACGGAACCCAAAGACTGACCCTCCAACAAAGAATGACCCTCCAACAAAGAATGACCCTCCAACAAAGAGTCGCATCATCCACAAGGAGAACATCCCACGACCAAGAATCCTGAGTGACGTCCCCGAAGAACTAGAAGAATGGATACCACCAGAACATGGTCCAACAACAGGGATAAATGCTCCCCAATCTTGGGTGACCTAATTCTATCAACATACACCCTGCAACTAACCTTGTAACATTTGCAAAAATCCTACTGCAGGACACCATCTCAGAAACTACTTGACCCACCAACTCCGGGTAGCAACCAATCTCCATTGAACGCCCTGCAATTACCATCTTCAGCAACAACCTTACGACCGACCTCTTGCACAAAAAAAAAGAAAAAAAAAGGTAATTGTAAAGAGTATGCATCCTTCCAACTCAGTGCCATGCTGGTATACACCTGGTATAATTGTGTACAACTGATGGGCAGGAGGTATACCTATTTTATGAATTTAATGTATTCATGAATAACACAACATACACACACACTTGTTTAAATTGCGCTAAAGTAGTTAGGCCACTTATCTTTGTAACACCACCTCAAATAACCCACCCCCACCCTCCCTACCCTTTCCCATATTTCCATCCTTACCCATCCATCTTCCTTCCACATCTTACCAAAGCTCTGGTCATACCTCGTACCTCGTAACTTAGATTAGAGCGTCATGTCTTTCGCTCACCATGAGGCGGGCCAAAGTAGCATGGGTTCAACTCCTTGGCTAGTCACAGTGTTATTATTGAGCAGTATCACTCGATCGTGGGTACAATAATATATATATATATATATATATATATATATATATATATATATATATATATATATATATATATATATATATATATATAGACAAAATACAATGGGAGTAAAACAACATAGATAACAACTCAGAGCTACATGTCAAATACTTCGTCCAACTCCCGGCAGTGGGCGCGTGCCCAGAATACTGCAGGTATTTCCCTCTGGATCGCAACACTGAGTCTCTGAAAGAGGAAGCTGGTCGCCCTGTGGTCCTTGGTTTCTATGATGAGTTTTCCACCCAGCTCCTTGAGAAACTTTAGAGCACACTTGCCCCATGCTCCATGGGTCTCCGACCCTATTGGGATGAAGTTATAGCAAGAGGGAAGGTCTTCATATTTGCGGGTCTTCTGGATCTCCTGTGGCTGGCAGCTCCACCCCCTTCGGCTAAGGAGTGTGGCAGGTAGGTGTCTGCCAATGTGGCAGCACAGGTGTAGTCCCAAGCAATCTGCTTACCATCCTTCCAGGGTAGCATGGTGGCTCCATCAGGACGCTTTTGACTTCCATCAGACCTCTGCACTTGGGGTTCCTGTTGAGCTGGGCAACGGCTGTGGCGAGGCTCCTCTTTATGATGTCATTGACCTCCTCATGTCTAGCATACTTCCCTTCTGATGTGTGACACACCAGACCATGAAGTCCGAATTGATCAGCCGTCGCCCTGCCGCAAATACACCTATGTTCGGCGAGTATGGGGCGGCTAGGCGAAGAGCAACACCAACCCGAATGGCCTGTGGGTCGAGTCGAGTGCCCAGAGAGGAATTGGGAACAGCAAGAAGGAAATCTCCTGAGTGTGGTGCCTCATCGTGGTTAATTAGCAAGAACTCATCTAAAATTGATTCTTTCTAAAATTTTCTTATACGTTTAAAGATATATTTTTTTATTTATGTTAATGTAAGAATTTATATTTTGTACAAGAGAAACTTTGAAAACCTACTCACCTATTATAACAAGCGCAATTTATTTAGCTAACCAACTAAATATATTTTAGATACGTTAACAATAATTTAATAATAACAACACAATGAAATATATTTTTCGTTATGTTCAGAATGATTTTGGCGAAATTATTGCATACACAATTCACTTGTCTTATATGGCAGTAGCGTTGCTATTTAAGTTAAATCGAGTTTTACTATCGGCACGACATATATATATATATATATGTCGTGCCGATTAGGTAAAACTTGCGATTTTGGCTTAAATAGCAACGCTCACCTTGCCATATAAGACAAGTGAAAATTTGTGTATGCAATAAATTTCGCCAAAATCATTCTGAACATAACGAAAAATATATTTCATTGTGTTTGTTTATTATTAAATTAATGTTAACGTATCTAAAATATATTTAGTTGGGTTAGGCTAAATTAAATTGCGCTTGTTGTAATAAGGTTAGGTAGGTTTTCAAAGTTTCTCTTGGTACAAAATTATAATTTTTTACATTAACATAAATGAAAAAAAATATATCTTTAAACGTATAAGAGAAAATTTTAGAAAGGACTTAATTTTAAATGAGTTCTTGCTAATTGACCAGTTTTACCTAATCGGCACGACATATATATATATATATATATATATATATATATATATATATATATATATATATATATATATATATATATATATATAATTGTAACCACGAACGAGTGGTACTGATCAATAATTACACTGCACTAGCCAGGGGTCGAACCCATGATGCTTTAGCCCGCCTCATGGTGAGCGAAAACACATGACGCTGTAGATGCGCTTAAGGATTGTGTGGTCCAGTGGGCTAGAGTGTCATGTGTTTTCACTCACCAAGAGGCGGGCCAAAGCATCATGGGTTCGACCCCTGACTAGTGCAGTGTAGTTATTGATATATATATATATATATATATATATATATATATATATATATATATATATATATATATATTTTATTAACACATCGGCCGATTCCCACCAAGGCAGGGTGGCCCGAAAAAGAAAAACTTTCATCATCATTCACTCCATCACTGTCTTGCCAGAAGGGTGCTTTACACTACAGTTATAAAACTGCAACATTAACACCCCTCCTTTAGAGTGCCGGCACTGTACTTCCCATCTCCAGAACTCAAGTCCGGCCTGCCGGTTTCCCTGAATCCCTTCATAAATGTTACTTTGCTCACACTCCAACAGCACGTCAAGTATTAAAAACCATATGCCTCCATTCACTCCTATCAAATACGCTCACACATGCTTGCTGGAAGTCCAAGCCCCTCGCACACAAAACTTCCTTTACCCCTCCCTCCAACCTTTCCTAGGCCGACCCCTACCCCGCCTTCCCTCCACTACAGATTTATACACTCGAAGTCACTCTGTCTCGTTCCATTCTCTCTACATGTCCAAACCACCTCAACAACCCCTCCTCAGCTCTCTGACAATCGTTTTGGTAATCCCGCACCTCCTCCTAATTTCCAAACTCCGAATTCTCTGCATTATATTCACACCACACATTGACCTCAGACATGATATCTCCACTGCCTCCAGCCTTCTCCTCGTTGCAACATTCATCACCCATGCTTCACACCCATATAAGAGCGTTGGTATAACTATACTCTCATACATTCCCTCTTTACTTCCATGGACAAGGTTCTTTGTCTCCACAGACTCCGAAGTGCTCCACTCACCCTTTTCCCTCATCAATTCTATGATTCACCTCATCCTTCATAGACCCATCCGCCGACATGTCCACTCCCAAATATCTGAATACATTCACCTCCTCCATACTCTCTCCCTCCAATCTGATATCCAATCTTTCGTCACCTATTCTTTTTGTTATCCTCATCACCTTACTCTTTCCTATATTCACTTTCAATTTTCTTCTTTTACACACCCTACCAAATTCATCCACCAACCTCTGCAGCTTCTCTTCAGAATCTCCCAAAAGCACAGTGTCATCAGCAAAAAGCAACTGTGACAACTCCCACTTTGTATTTGCTTATTTATCTTTTAGCCCAACACCTCTTGCCAAGACCTCGCATTCACTTCTCTTACAACCCCATCTATAAATATATTGAACAACCACGGTGACATCACACATCCTTGTCTAAGGCCCACTTTTACTGGGAAATAGTCCCCTTCTCTCCTACACACTCTAACCTGAGCCTCACTATCCTCATAAAAACTCTTCACTGCTTTCAGTAACCTTCCTCCTATTCCATACACCTGCAACATCTGTCACATTGCCCCCCTATCTACCCTATCATACGCCTTTTCCAAATCCATAAATGCCACAAAAACATCTTTACCCTTATCCAAATACTGTTCACCTATATGTTTCACTGTAAACACTTGGTCTACACACCCCTACCTTTCCTAAAGCCCCTTGTTCATCTGCTATCCTGCTTTCTGTTTTACTCTTAATTCTTTCAATAATAACTCTACCATACACTTTACCAGGTACACTCAACAGACTTATTCCCCTATAATTTTTGCACTCTTTTGTCCCCTTTGCCTTTATACAAAGGAACAATACACGCTCTCTGCCAATCCCTAGGTACCTTACTCCTCTTCCATACATTTATTAAATAATAGCACCAACCACTCCAAAATTATATCCCCACCTGCTTTTAACATTTCTATCTTTATCCCATCAATCCCAGCTGCCTTACCCCCTTTCATTCTACCCACTGCCTCACGAACTTCCCTACACCCACAACTGGCTCTTCCACACTCCTACAAGATGTTATTCCTCCTTGCCCTACACACGAAATCACAGCTTCCCTGTCTTCATCAACATTTAACAAATCCTCAAAATATTCTCTCCATCTTCCTGATACCTCTAACTCTCCATTTAATAACTCTCCTCTCCTATTTTTAACTGTCAAATCCATTTGTTCTCTAGGCTTCCTCAACTTATTAATCTCATTCCAAAACTTTTTCTTATTTTCAACAAAATTTGCTGATAACATCTCACCCACTCTCTCATCTGCTCTCTTTTACATTGCTTCACCACTCTTTTAACCTCTCTTTTTCTCTCCATATACTCTTCCTCCTTGCATCACTTCTACTTTGTAAAACCTCTCATATGCTAACTTTTTCTCCCTTACTACTCTCTTTACATCATCATTCCACCAATATATATATATATATATATATATATATATATATATATATATATATGTATATATATATATATATATATATATATATATATATATATATATATATATATATATATATATATATATATATATATATATATATATATATATATATATATATATATATCAAGGCCCGAAAAAGAAAATCTTTCATCATTATTCACATTCACTCCATCAGGGTTTTGCCAGAGGGGTGCTTTACACTACAGTTATAAAACTGCAACATTAACA
>WNWK01040207.1:0-17080 GCA_009830355.1 Cherax destructor | reverse complement strand
GCCAAACAGCACACTCCTCACAAATTATTTACGTTGATGGTTCTGTTCACAATCCACTGGTGCAGCTGTTAGTGCTGTTGTTGTCATACAGAGTGATGGCTCTCTTAAAGAAATTGGAGCACGCATCAATAACTGGGCCTCTACCCTTCAGACAGAACTGTTTGCCATACTCCTTGCACTCAAATGCGTCCATGTATCTAAGGTTAACTCTCTAATTGTAACTGATTCTCTGTCATCCATAAATGCTCTCAACTCATCAAGTATAACTTGTAGCATGCTCGTGTCAGAAGCCAGGCACAGGTATGGTAGGATTCTGGATAGTAGAGTCAGAGTGCACATGCTGTGGATTCCATCTCACATTGGTCTTCAGATGCATGATAGAACTGATAAATTGGCTAAGTTTTATGCTTTCAAAGAGGGGATAGATTACAATCTTGGCTTGTCAGTTAGCAGTTTGAGAACAATAATACGAAAAGAACTTCAACTGAATTTTATTGACTTAAGACTCAGGAGTTTGACACCAGTCAGTCCATCTATCATCATTCTATCATGCAGGAGGAGCCACATGTCTATGGTGCATCCAACAAAATAAGCAGACTCTTGGATGTCACTACCGCCCGCCTCCGGCTGGGTTACAAGTATCTTTGGCAGGTTAAATCACCACCACTAGATGTAGACCAAACAAGATGTAAACTTTGCCAGTTGGATTATTGTCACACCCTGCGTCATTATGTACTGGAGTGCGATAAAATTAATGAATTCAGAGACTACTCATTCAGAAATGTTCAAGATATGTCAAAGTATTTTATCCACAGTGGTATATTACAGACCATTCTGGAAAAATACCCTGACTTTGCTCCCTGTAAATAAAGCATTGACACGTGTGTGTGTGTGTGTGTGTGTGTGTATGTACATGTGTGTATGTGTATGTGTGTATGTATATACATGTATGCGTGTGTATGTGTATATGTATATGTGTGTGTGATCCAACAATTAAAATTTGCACCAATAACTCATTACAGTTGTGGCTGGGTGTAGACTAATAGATTGCTCATTGCTTTATAATTTGTTCATGAGTGCAACCATGTACAGACGTAAGTAAATTTACTTACATGATTCATTACCTTGTAACTAGTGAATTAATTACCATTGTACCTTGTTCAGCTATCAAAACTTTGGGGCCCAGTCTCTGGACCCTATATATACCTCTGTAATCTGCAAATACCTTTGTAACTTGTCATGATTGTGACCATCTGAGTTCATTACCTTTGTAACTTGCTCAGCTATCAAACTTTGAGGTCCAGTCCCTGGACCCATTATGTACCTCTGTAATCTTTTGACTACCGCCCACAGGATGGGTATGGGGTGCATAATAAAGATATCAAACTAAAAAATCAAACTATCGTGCATTAGGCTTCAAATGTATTATAGTACTTATGAATTAGGAAAGGTGTATGCCTTCAGAAAGGAAGTAGAATATAACTTTGGGTTGTCAGTTAATAGTTTGAGGGCAATGCTACGAAAAGAATTTTATTAACAGAGACGGAAACTGTAAGTTTATTCAGGTATACACAAATACAGTTACATAGATTATCATACATAGCAGCATATGTGTAGAGAACCCAGGATAACCCAAAAAAAGTCAGTCACCTGACAAGCCATCTAGTACTACTCTATCATGCAAAATGAGCTGCATCTCACTTGAGATGTACGGGTGGAAACATTTGGCCGTGTTTCCTTGAAGGATTCTCACCATGGTTCTTTACAAGTTGTTGTTTGGGGATTTCTAGCACCGTCACACCAGCTTTAGGAAAAAAACAGTCACAGGAAACAAAGTTGCATAAAGTGCTTATGGGTAACCCCTAACTCTGTTTCAAATCATACCCAACCTAACAGTCCAACTTAATATCGTATAACTTAATGAAACATGATCCTTTATTCCTAAGCCTACACTAATCTAAATAAACCTCGCGCAATCTAACTTAGTATACCATAACATAACTAAACATACTATTCCCTAATCTAACACAATATTGTAATATATATCAGCTAGACGCTAGAATACCTACAGCAGAAAGTATTTAGTCTATTTAAAAACATGACTATTTCCTGTGGGTTTTTTTTTCTAACAAAAATTATGCCCTTTCTCGTGATTTTTTTTATATTTTTTTTATTGGCAGAACTTGTTCAAGCGCATTATGTGGCTACACTGCAGTGTCCTCATCTACGCACTTGTCCATCACCTTCCAAAGCGTCATCATTGTTACTCACGAAATCGTAATGACACGATTGCAAACAAACCACATACCACGGGTGGGGTTCGAACCCGTGGTCAGAGAGTCTCAGACTGAGACTCTCTGACCGCGGGTTCGAACCCCACCCGTGGTATGTGGTCATCATTGTTACTGTAGTGGAAGCGAGGAGGAAAAGTTACTTGGGGGGGTTTGAATAGTGTAATTTTTTGAACAACGAGGTGATGGTGGTGTTTTGCTTGTATAGCTGAATCCTCGTGGGAGGGTTGAGCTATAGCTCCAGTGTCTCTTCAGGGAGTTTGACTGAAGCTCCTCAGCCTCTTGTGGGTTTGGAGGTTGTTGCTATGGCTCTTGCGTGAGTTGAGTTAGAGGGAGGCTGGGGTTTTGGGATTGGTGGAGGGTACGTGTCTCAGAAATGCATCTAGTATAATACTGAATTAGTAAGTTTTTTTTTGTAAAGCTCAGGTAACGCATGGCATTTTGGGTAAGTCTAAGTTAATTATATCAATTACAATCTTCCATTTGTGGAAAATGTGTGGAGCCTCACAAACAACATTACGCCAAGTGTTGCGTGACGAGGGTTAACATAGAAGACGAGGGTTAACATAGAAGACGAGGGTTAACATAGAAGACGAGGGTTAACATAGAAGACGAGGGTTAACATAGAAGACGAGGGTTAACATAGAAGACGAGGGTTAACATAGAAGACGAGGGTTAACATAGAAGACGAGGGTTAACATAGAAGACGAGCGTTAACATAGAAGACGACGGATAACACAGAAGTGGCGAAGTATTGATAAAAGGTTGATAAGATAGATGCTTATTAAACCGATTAGGAAGCTGTGCGTGATATACTCATCCCTGTCAGGAAAAGCTGTTAGAGACGACCAACTAACGAGTCAGATCACACAGTTTCTCACTCACCTGCTTCTAGATACCATCGTGTACACGCAAATCTGAAAAAAAGTAAGAGTTAAAAATATATATTTCTAGCATGTTTCAAAAATAAAATTGTGCCAAGTGATTGCCGATTTCAGCTAGCCATACACTGAGTGAACACCTGTTAAAAGTATAACTGTAATACATACTGTATAAACAGACACTTGTCCTGTCTTCTCTGCCTAAAAAAAAAAAACGGTGTACGTTAATGTGTTTAAAGAACTAATAATGTATATCTGGTAAATACATTTGATCTATGTTCCCTAGATCGATAAATCGGTTAAAAATTTTAGGTCAAGGGCTAAAGCTGCATTGTGCATTTATTGTTCATAGTCGTAAAGAAATTTGCATATCCTTAACAGAGAACGTGAAAGTGCAATAGACTTCATAATGTGAATATTCAAGTGACGTCTATATTTTGTTGTTAGTATAGAATAAGCGTTGACGAATACGTAATGAACCGTTGTTGCCTAGTGTGTAAGCAAGAGTTCTCACTGTAAACTTATAGTAAATGGGACGGTTAGGTTAGGTAAGGTTCGTCAGGAAACAGGACAAGTGATTCCTGACGCGGGTCTTAGTCAGATGATGACCCGCCGTTGGAGCTTTTGGTCAGCTGACCGAGGCCTTCCACTGGCCTACCGGTCCACCCATTTAAAAAATTTGGTTTTAGTTATAACCATCTGTTTATTAAAAAATGGGACGGGTTTCATTAGCTCGTGTGTAAAACCCCTGATGTGTGGTGGAGAATGACAAACAAACCCATAATATGTAATGAAGTATAACAACCCCCAACTGTGTGATGAAATAGGACAGATAAACCATTCTTTGTGAGAAATATTTTAGTTACATAGCTCTTCTTCTAGCCTTGTTAAATCTTAAAGGTCAGGGCAACCACACAATGAGGGGAGTGCCTCTGAATTCAGTAGGGGATTAGACGTTCAGAGGCCCTAAATGTGAAGCTCAGACTTCTGCAACACAATTGTCTTCAAAGATTTGTTAAGTTATACCATGAATTAAGGAAAGATCCTGGACTTCAACTTACGAAACAGACATAGCAAATGCGATAGTAATTATGGACAAAGTAGATTATAGTGGAAAAATGACCATGTTATTAGAAGACGGGAAAACTTACGTGTCCCTTAATGATTATTTTGAGACTTGTTTCGCACCTTTAAAACTCTGCTGTTAAATCAGTACTTTCCTATATCCCATCTTAATCTAAATTTCTCCATCTTGAACCTGTTGCTGCGAGTCCTGTCTTGGTTGGATATTTTCAGTACATTATTTATATCCCCCTTATTCATTCCTGTCTTCCAGGTGTACGCTTCAATCATAGCCTCTCAAGTCACAGTCTTCCCAGAGAGAGCAAATTCAGCGTCTTCAGCTTATCTGCGTAAGACAAATTATTGATACAGGGATTCAGCTTTGTCATCCTTCTTTGTATAACTCACGAAATAGTAATGACACGATTGCAAACAAACCACGGTACGGGTGGGAATTGAACTCTCGGCAAGCGAGTCGTAAAACTCCAGACCAGCGAGTAAGCCACTGTGCCAGCTGGCTACAACAAGATTCATCGAACAGTGGGACCCAGGCTAACCTTCCTATGGTGCATAACTATACCTAGTTGGATGAATCTTATTGCAGCCAGCTGGCCCAGTAGCTAACACTCTGGCCTGGAGATTTACGACTCACTTGCCTTTTCTGTATGTTTTCCAGCGCATTTATTTCCATTCTGTAATATGGGAACTACACATGAATAGCATAATATAATAGAGGATTTACCATTGACACAATGTTAAAGTCAAAACTATAGGGACTTCTGTTAATTACGCTTCTTGATGCGAAGCCAAGAATTATATTAACTTGATGAAGAATCCACGCCAGTGCTATCAGTTATCAAATAAAAATATATATTTATATACAAAATTAAGGATGGACTAAGTGTTTGATGATGCGTTGTTGATGATGCGTTGTTGATGATGCGTTGTTGATGATGCGTTGTTGATGATGCGTTGTTGATGATGCGTTGTTGATAATGCGTTGTTGATGATGTGTTGTTGATGATGGAGTTGTTGATGATTGTTGTTGATGATGTTTTTGATGATGCGTTGTTGATGTGTATGATGTGTTGTTGATGATGTGTTGTTGATGATTGTTGTTGATGATGTTTGTTGATGATGTGTTGTTGATGATGTTGTTGAATGCATTTGATGATGTATTGTTGATGATGTGTTGTTGATGATGTGTTGTTGATGATGTGTTGTTGATGATGTGTTGTTGATGATGTGTTGTTGATGATGCGTTGTTGATGATGCGTTGTTGATGATGCGTTGTTGATGATGTGTTGTTGATGATGTGTTGTTGATGATGTGTTGTTGATGATGCGTTGTTGATGATGTGTTGTTGATGATGTGTTGTTGATGATGCGTTGTTGAAGATGCGTTGTTGATGATGCGTTGTTGATGATGTGTTGTGTATGATGCGTTGTTGATGATGCGTTGTTGATGATGTGTTGTTGATGATGCATTGTTGATGATGCGTTGTTGATGATGTGTTGTTGATGATGCGTTGTTGATGATGCTTGTTGATATGCTTATTATGATGTGTTGTTGATGATGCGTTGTTGATGATGCGTTGTTGATGATGCGTTGTTGATGATGCGTTGTTGATGATGCGTTGTTGATGATGCTTTGTTGATGATGCGTTGTTGATGATGCGTTGTTGATGATGCGTTGTTGATGATGTGTTGTTGATGATGCGTTGTTGATGATGTGTTGTTGATGATGCGTTGTTGATGATGCTTTTGTGATGCTTGTTGATTTGTTATGATGTTATTGATGATGCATTGTTGATGATCGTTTTGATGATGTTTTTGATGATACGTTGTTGATGATGCGTTTTGATGATGCGTTGATGATGCTTATTGATGATGCTTTGTTGATGATGCGTTGTTGATGATGCTTGTTGATGATTGCTTGTTGATGATTGTTTGACGATGCGTTGTTGATGATGTGTTGTTGATGATGTGTTGTTGATATGCTTATTGATGATGAGTTGTTGATGATGGTTGTTGATGATGCGTTGTTGATGATGTTTGTTGATGATGTGTTGTTGATGATGTGTTGTTGATGATTGTTGTTGATGTTTGTTGATGATGCGTTTTGATGATGTTTTATTGATATTTTGATGATGTTGTTGATGATGCGTTGTTGATGATGTGTTGTTGATGATGTGTTGTTGATGATGCGTTGTTGATGATGTGTTGTTGATGATGTGTTGTTGATGATGCGTTGTTGATGATGTGTTGTTGATGATGTGTTGTTGATGATGTGTTGTTGATGATGCGTTGTTGATGATGCGTTTTGATGATGTTTGTGATGATGTGTGTTGATGATGTGTGTATGATGTGTTGTTGATGATGTGTTGTTGATGCTTATTGATGATGCATTGTTGATGATGCTTGTTGATGATGCATTGTTGATGATGCATTGTTGATGATGTATTATTGATGATGTTTATTGATGATGCTTGTTGATGATGCATTGTGTGATGATGCTGTTGATGATGCATTGTTGATGATGTTTTGATGATGTGTTGTGATGATGCTGTTGATGATGCGTGTTGATGATGTTGTTGATGATGTGTTGTTGATGATGTGTTGTTGATGATGTGTTGTTGATGATGTGTGTTGATGATGCGCTGTTGATGATGCGTTGTTGATGATGTGTTGTTGATGATGTGTTGTTGATGATGTGTTGTTGATGATGTGTTGTTGATGATGCGCTGTTGATGATGCGTTGTTGATGATGCTTTGTTGACGATGCAACAATCCCATGACTTTGTTCTTGTGTTCGTTCTCTGGCGCTGACCTTGGTTTTGACTTACATCAGATATTAAGATAAGATACGAGAAATCTTTATTCAGGGTGAATATACATATATTGACAGTGTCAATATATGTCAATGACTTAAGGCTATTGTGTCAATTTGACACAATAGCCTAAATTCATCGCGCGTTCAAGCGATATCGCTACATAACTAACTCTGAACATAATTATGAAGTGATTAGCCTTCGGTAGGCCTACTGCAACCGGAAGTACCCTGGATGAGGCGAGATATATGGGGCAAGTTACCTAGCACCTGCTGCCCCTGGTTCACTAGAATTAAAGACATGAGTTTCATTTAAGAAGCTTACAAATGGTTATACAAACTGTAAATAAATTTGTATAGCGTTTCTAGGGGCACGTAGATATTGTAGACATATGTATATTGTCCATTATGTATATTTAACCTAAGATACTCTAACCCAAGATAATCAGAATAAGGTTTAACAACGGGAATCTGGTAAACGGGGGATACCGTTCTGGGATGACTGAGGTAGAGAAGGATGGATTATGAAATGCGGGGGATACCTTTCTTGGATATTTGAGCAGAGGAGCTGGGGTTATAGGATACGGGAGATATCCCTCTAGGATAGCGCAGCGAATGTAACGAGCCTACTTTATAAAGTTTTCTATACTACCTGGAGAAGGTTTCGGGGGTCAACGCCCCCGCGGCTCTGTCTGAGACCAGGCCTCGTCGTGGATCAGGGTCTGATCAACCAGGCTGTTACTGCTGGCCACACGCAAACTGACGTATGAACCACAGCCTGGCTGGTCAGGAACTAACTTTAGGTGCCTGTCCAGTGCCTTCTTGAGACAGCCAGGGGTCTATTGGTAATTCCCCTTTGTATGCTGGGAGGCAGTTGAACAGTCTTGGGCCCCGGACACTTACTGTGTTGTCTCTCAATGTACTCGTGGTGCCCCTACTTTTCATTGGGGGAATGTTGCATTTCCTGCCGAGTCTTTTGCTTTCATAGGGAGTGATTTTCGTATGCAAATTTGGTACTAATCCCTTTGGAATTTTCCAAGTGTATATTATCATGTATCTCTCTCGCCTGCGTTCCAGGGAATACAGATCAAGGGCCTTCAACCGTTCCCAGTAATTTAGGTGCTTTATCGTACTTATGTGTGCTGTGAAAGTTCTTTGTACACTCTCCAGGTCTGCAATTTCGCCAGCCTTGAAGGTGGCAGTTAGTGTACAGCAGTATCCCAGCCTAGAGAGAACAATTTGCATTGCCTTAACTAAAAGAATGTAACCAAACCTAATTTAACCTAAACCAAACTGATGAACCATTAAACTAAACTAACCTAAAGCAATAGTAACATAAACTCAAAACTAACCTAACATTGCTCTACACTAACGTAACCTAACGTAACATTGCTCTACACTAACGTAACATTGCTCTACACTAACGTAACCTAACGTAACATTAGACAATGTACACAAATTACAAACAGGAACAATACTGTGACTGGAACAATACAAAAACAACCCACACACAGCGGAGAGAAACTTAAACGATGTTTCGGGCCGAAACGTCCTAATAAGGTTCTCTCTCCTACGTACGGGTTATTTGTCTATTATAACGTACACAAGGAAGTCCGCCGTTGAGCAGAACGTTAAGAAACCAATAGTGTGCTTAAACTACTACCGGGGTGGACCGGTAAGCCGGCGGAAGGCCTCCGTCAGATGACCAGAAGCTCCAGCTGCGGGTCATCTGACTAAGACCCGCGTCAGGAAACACTTGTCCTGTTTCCTTACCTAACCTAACTTGTGCTTAAAATGCGGATGTTGATTTTCATTTGTTGGAAAGATCTGAACAGGTTAATTGGTGTCAGGTGGCGCAGAGTTACGTCAGGAAACCATACCACGGGTGGGGTTAGAACCCGCGATCAGAGAGTCTCAAAACTCCAAACCGTCGCGGGTTCTAACCCCCACCCGTGGTATGGTTTGTTTGCAATCGTGTCATTACGATTTCGTGAGTCAAGTTACGTCAGGAATTTGTTCATACCTCAAATAGTTTATAGAAGTCAGAAGTCAGTATATCTAAATTTATTTTCAGTCCATTAAAAACGTAAGTTAAGTTGCTTTATCGAGTTGATAATCTCTTAGGGTTGAAAAAAAATACTAAAGAATGATAACGAATTATAACGATCACTGAAATGCTATCATAGTAAGTTTTATTAGCTATTTAAGATTGATAAGATTAATTGTTACTATTCATACCCTTTAACACTCAAACACGCACACTGAGACACAGAGTAAGGATGAGACATCAGAATGGAAGTGTCGAGTGGGGTTCTGCAAGGATCTTTACTAGGATCACTACTGTTCCTAATATACGTGAATGACCTATCAGAGGGGATTGAGTCCTATGTGTCTTCTCTTAATGAGATGAATAAGAAGAGGAGAAAACAGTGATAAACTCCAGTGAAACCTAAACAGAGTGAAGAAGAACCAAGGAAGACATTATAACTAAATACAAAATATTCTGGGAAATTGGTAGGGTAGACAAGACTAGACTGTTTCATAGGCGAACAACAGGTACACTAGGGCATAGTTGGATTTATAATTATATTAATACAAATGATACTCAGTATAAGGATGAATAAATTTAACAGTTGGAAGTTAATTAAAGACACAAATGTCATAGGGATGTCAGGAATTACTTATTGAGCCTCAGGATGGTCGGGAAGACAAATGACCTGGACAACGAAGTGGTGGAGGCTAGCTCCATACATAGTTTTAAGAGCAGGTATGCTAGGACCAGCGAGATTAGGAGGGAGTGAATCTGACAAGCGGCAAGTCAAGAGGCAGGGCCAGGAGCTGAGACAGTACACCTGAAACCACATATAGATAAGTACATACAGGCAAGTATACACACGCTGAGACGCAATACCACGTAACTTGTTCATACACGTATTCCTCTCTCTTTCTCTCTAGGTCAAATTCACATACTCAGAGAGAGAGAGAGAGAGAGAGAGAGAGAGAGAGAGAGAGAGAGAGAGAGAGAGAGAGAGAGAGAGAGAGAGAGAGATTACATAATGAAAAGTAAGAGATTTTTCCATGTATCATGTATTTCTTACCAGTGTCGGAAGAAGCAAGTGTGCAGAAACGTCAACAGGTGACTGACGAGGCCGTCCAGGAGGTCCTGAGGACCGACAAGGGTCCAGACGCCAGGCTGGTGTCTTGGAAGTTCAAGGACTTCACCATGACGGGCGACAACTACACATGTCTGGTGACTAGCGTGGTGGTGCAATACACCCTGGGAGGTGAGCTCAAGGAAGGTACCTACGTAGCCAAGATGATGAGGAACAAAGCCATGGACGCCTTTGCTAACGTGATCCAAAAAATCATGAAATGGGAAGGAACTTGTCTTGCCGAAATTGTTCCTAGTATGAACAAGATACTGAAAGAGCTTGGCCATCGGAGCATTGGGTAAGTAGATGGTGCAAATCAAAACCATTTTTTTTTTCATATTGATGAAATTAGTCATAAAACCAAATAAAGGGGATTAATGAACTCTCAATATGTGAGGAAAAAAAGAGGATATTATTGTTTCCAGAGACTCAGATTAGGTATATGGGTCGAACATTCTATAACAGGGTTAAGAAAACAAGACAAAGGTGTTTTCCCTAGAGGGTGAATGGGTCAGCAGATTAAATAACATTATGTCAGCCTAAGGAAGCAACCCCATTATCTGCCTCAGTGCTGGAGTTAATGATGTTAGGAAATGCAGGAGAGAAAAGCTGCAGCTATTGATATAAGCCAAAGGTATAAATTGGTATAAATTGCTGGCTAGGCAAGTGCTGTAGGGAACTTTGAATTTCATTCAATGACAACTAAGATCATTTCTATGACAAATATGATGTGTATGTAAGGGCTGGGGTGCATCTTTCTGGGGCATGAGTGATACCCACGGTATGTGTGGGTAACATAGGGGGTTACAATACTAGTGTCGGAGGGAGCAACAATTTCCAAGATGTGTTAGGAAAACGCTCAGAAAACAAGAAATCTCATAAAATAATTACTAATTATAAAATGAAATTAGTTTACTGAGACATTGAAGAGAGGGAACGCAAAAAAAAAAAATTTAACATCTACTATACAAACAGCCAAACGGCAAAAAAATAAAATAGACACAGCAAGACAAATTGCATGTACAGGAGCCGTTGATATTATTGCAATGACCGAGACCTGGTTCAATCTGAAAAATACGGACATGCCTGCTTAATACCATATGCAGGGTGAAGAATTAGACACAAATGCAACAACTGAATATCATAATTATGTAGACGTTTTCTCAACCAGTGGTTTTAGCAATACAATACCGGGGCAAAAACAGAAGACTGAAGAGGTGGAAGATGAGGTGATCGATATTGTATACTAAACTAAATGGATGAAATATAGACTAAAACAACTCTTCGGTGGAGAGGCATTTACAGGAGAATCAGAAGAGGAGAGGGTCACAGTACTGACCAACGTATTCAATTTAAGAGAAAGAAAATCAAATATCAGTCCAAAGGGTTTCTGTTAGGTATATAGGAATAAGATCAGGAAAAAAGATAAGCCCAGTTAAATGTAACTTTGGGCAGCTTACTTTTAGTGGCAAAGAAATGTGTATCATTTTAAACCCTTATTGTTTTCTATATTTTAACACATTAGGATATAAACGAAATACTACTAGAAAACAATTATAATAAAGGTCATGACGAGAAGAATAAATGTAAGATCAAAGTCACTGGTGACATGGTCCTCCAACAGCTAGATAAACTGAAATCAAACAAGTCACCAGACCCTGACAAGCTGTTTTCGGTTCTAAAGTATTTTACCGGATAAGTGGAAAATGGCAAATATGATGCCCATTTACAAGGCAGGAGATAGGTGGTAGGCTATGATTTTTTTTGAGGTGTCCCATAGCTCGAGTGCTAGTGCACTCAGTTGACACACTGAAGTCCATAGTTCGATCCTCGGTACGGGTGTTAGTTTGATATCTTTATTATGCACCCCATACCCATCCTGTGGGCGGTAGTCAAAAGATTACAGAGGTACATAATGGGCCCAGGGACTGGACCTCAAAGTTTGATAGCTGAGCAAGTTACAAAGGTAATGAACTCAGATGGTCACAATCATGACAAGTTACAAAGGTATTTGCAGATTACAGAGGTATATATAGGGTCCAGAGACTGGGCCCCAAAGTTTTGATAGCTGAACAAGGTACAATGGTAATGAATTCACTAGTTACAAGGTAATGAATCATGTAAGTAAATTTACTTACGTCTGTACATGGTTGCAATCATGAACAAATTATAAAGCAATGAGTTATTGGGGCAAATTTTAATTGTTGGGTCACACACACACACATATACATATACACATACATATACACACACACACATACACACACATACATGTATATACATACACACACATACACATACACACATATATACATACACACACACACACACACACACACACACGTGGCAATGCTTTATTTACAGGGAGCAAAGTCAGGGTATTTTTCCAGAATGGTCTGTAATATACCACTGTGGATAAAATACTTTGACATATCTTGAACATTTCTGAGTGAGTTGTCTCTGAATTCATTAATTTATACTCCAGAAATGACGCAGGTGTCGCACTCCAGTACATGACGATTGACCAGTACATAAAGAGGTGTGACAATAATCCAACTGACAAAGTTTACATTTTGTTTGGTCTACATCTGGTGGTGTGATTTAACCTGCCAAAGATACTTGTAACCCAGCCGGAGGCGGGCGGTGGTGACATCCAAGAGTCTGCTTATTTTGTTGGATGCACCATAGACATGTGGCTCCTCCTGCATGATAGAATGATGATAGATGGACTGACTGGTGTCAAACTCCCTGAGTCTTAAGTCAATAAAATTCAGTTGAAGTTCTTTTCGTATTATTGTTCTCAAACTGCTAACTGACAAGCCAAGATTGTAATCTACCCCTTCTTTGAAAGCATAAAACTTAGCCAATTTATCAGTTCTATCATGCATCTGAAGACCAATGTGAGATGGAATCCACAGCATGTGCACTCTGACTCTAGTTAGTTTGATATCATTAGAACGTGTTTCCTCAAGACACTTGTTGTCCATGTTCACCCATCAGTAAAATGGATACCCGGGTGTTAGTCGCCTGGTGTGAGTCGCATCCTGGGACAAAATTGACCTAATTTGTCCGAAATGTTCTGCATAACAATACCTGAAGTATACCTGGAGAGGGTTTCGGGGGTCAACGCCCCCGCGGCTCGGTCTGAGACCAGGCCTCATGGTGGATCAAGGTCTGATCAACCAGGCTGTTACTGCTGGCAGCAGGGGCTTTCTATAGAGTAGTGTCATTGCTGTTAGCTAGACCTGTATACATTGTACGTCTACTTGTAGAAACAACAGATTATTATTATTATTATTATTATTATTATTATTATTATTATTATTATTATTATTATTAACTAATCTTTGTCACTAAGGAATTCGAAGTGGTAGACCAAATTGTATATATGGAGTTCAGTAATGCCTCTTATACAGTTCCACTCAGGAAACTGATGAATAAAACAGTGTTACATGGTACAGCAGAAGAAATTATCTCCTGGGTCGAGGAGACACTGCTGATAGATAGGCAACGGATCGGATAATACTCTCAGGTAAGAGCCCACAGAGGGCGAGTGTGAAGGGTGGACAGACGAAGAATAGATGATGAGAGGAAGATCTTGAGTCGGAGATAAAAGAGCCAGGGCTAAACCCAGCTGCGTAGCGTTGTGAGGCGATGAATGAGGGCAGAATCGAAGACCAGGGTGTCTGCAGTACTCGCTGACTAGATCATGACTGGCTGGGCGTCAGGTGAGCGAGGCTCGGTGAGGGCAGAGTCCAGAGAGCAGGGTGTCTGCAGTGCTCACTGGTATGTTGTCAGGTGGCGGGACCATGAAAAGACTGGTTGGGTGTCAGGTGCACGGGAACTCAGGTAGAGGCAATTATTGAATTTTGTACTTGTGTATAGAGTATGCCTTAGAATGGGAAAATTCGGTCTTGAGCTTCAGTCTTTATTTTTTTGAGGTCTCTCTTAGAAATGTAAAAAAGTTTGAATTTTATCATGGGGTTTGGCATATGGCGTATGAGAGCCATTAATAAATCTCTATAGCTTAGTTCACAGCCTGGATCACAGACGTATTTTACTGTTCCTTCTTGCAGGTGAGAGAGGAGTTCTTTAGTGTACAGTTCGTCAGGGAAGGTAGAGGTGGTGTGGGAAGGTAGAGGTGGTGTGGGAAGGCAGAGGTGGTGTGGGAAGGTAGAGGTGGTGTGGGAAGGTAGAGGTGGTGTGGGAAGGTAGAGGTGGTGTGGGAAGGTAGAGGTGGTGTGGGAAGGCAGAGGTGGTGTGGGAAGGCAGAGGTGGTGTGGGAAGGCAGAGGTGGTGTGGGAAGGTAGAGGTGGTGTGGGAAGGCAGAGGTGGTGTGGGAAGGCAGAGGTGGTGTGGGAAGGTAGAGGTGGTGTGGGAAGGCAGAGGTGGTGTGGGAAGGCAGAGGTGGTGTGGGAAGGTAGAGGTGGTGTGGGAAGGCAGAGGTGGTGTGGGAAGGCAGAGGTGGTGGGGAAGGCAGAGGTGGTGTGGGAAGGTAGAGGTGGTGTGGGAAGGCAGAGGTGGTGTGGGAAGGCAGAGGTGGTGTGGGAAGGTAGAGTGGTGGGAAGGTAGGGTGGTGGGAAGGCAGAGGTGGTGTGGGAAGGCAGAGGTGGTGTGGGAAGGCAGAGGTGGTGTGGAAGGCAGAGGTGGTGTGGGAAGGTAGAGGTGGTGTGGGAAGGTCAGAGGTGGTGTGGGAAGGTAGAGGGGTGGGAAGGTAGAGTGTGGAAGGCAGAGGTGGTGTGGGAAGGTAGAGGTGGTGTGGGAAGGCAGAGGTGGTGTGGGAAGGTAGAGGTGGTGTGGGAAGGCAGAGGTGGTGTGGGAAGGTAGAGGTGGTGTGGGAAGGCAGAGGTGGTGTGGGAAGGCAGAGGTGGTGTGGGAAGGCAGAGGTGGTGTGTGAAGGCAGAAGTGGTGTGGGAAGGCAGAGGTGGTGTGGGAAGGCAGAGGTGGTGTGAGAAGGCAGAGGTGGTGTGGGAAGGTAGAGGTGGTGTGGGAAGGCAGAGGTGGTGTGGGAAGGTAGAGGTGGTGTGGGAAGGCAGAGGTGGTGTGGGAAGGCAGAGGTGGTGTGGGAAGGCAGAGGTGGTGTGGGAAGGTAGAGGTGGTGTGGGAAGGCAGAGGTGGTGTGGGAAGGCAGAGGTGGTGTGGGAAGGTAGAGGTAGTGTGGGAAGGCAGAGGTGGTGTGGGAAGGCAGAGGTGGTGTGGGAAGGTAGAGGTGGTGTGGGAAGGCAGAGGTGGTGTGGGAAGGAAGAGGTGGTGTGGAAGGTAGAGGTGGTGTGGGAAGGTAGAGGTGGTGTGGGAAGGCAGAGGTGGTGTGGGAAGGTAGAGGTGGTGTGGGAAGGTAGAGGTGGTGTGGGAAGGTAGAGTGGTGTGGGAAGGTAGAGGTGGTGTGGAAGGCAGAGGTGGTGTGGGAAGGCAGAGGTGGTGTGGGAAGGCAGAGGTGGTGTGGGAAGGTAGAGGTGGTGTGGGAAGGTAGAGGTGGTGTGGGAAGGCAGAGGTGGTGTGGGAAGGCAGAGGTGGTGTGGGAAGGCAGAGGTGGTGTGGGAAGGTAGAGGTGGTGTGGGAAGGTAGAGGTGGTGTGGGAAGGCAGAGGTGGTGTGGGAAGGCAGAGGTGGTGTGGGAAGGCAGAGGTGGTGTGGGAAGGTAGAGGTGGTGTGGGAAGGCAGAGGTGGTGTGGGAAGGTAGAGGTGGTGTGGGAAGGTAGAGGTGGTGTGGGAAGGCAGAGGTGGTGTGGGAAGGCAGAGGTGGTGTGGGAAGGTAGAGGTGGTGTGGGAAGGCAGAGGTGGTGTGGGAAGGCAGAGGTGGTGTGGGAAGGTAGAGGTGTGTGGGAAGGTAGAGGTGGTGTGGGAAGGTAGAGGTGGTGTGGGAAGGTAGAGGTGGGTGGGAAGGTAGAGGTGTGTGGGAAGGTAGAGGTGGTGTGGGAAGGTAGAGGTGGTGTGGGAAGGTAGAGGTGGTGTGGGAAGGCAGAGGTGGTGTGGGAAGGCAGAGGTGGTGTGGGAAGGTAGAGGTGGTGTGGGAAGGTAGAGGTGGTGTGGGAAGGTAGAGGTGGTGTGGGAAGGTAGAGGTGGTGTAGAAGGTAACATTCCTGAAGGTAGAGAGTTGAGTGGTTTGGCTTTTTTCGATGTTTACTTCGTTGTTTTCTTCGCTGTTCTCTTCGATGTTTTCTAAGATGTTTTCTTCAGTGTTTTTCTTCGGTGTTTTCTTCGGTGTTTTCTTCAGTGTTTTCTTCAGTGTTTTCTTCAGTGTTTTCTTCAGTGTTTTCTTCGGTGTTTTCTTCAGTGTTTTCTTCAGTGTTTTCTTCAGTGTTTTCTTCAGTGTTTTCTTCGGTGTTTTCTTCAGTGTTTTCTTCAGTGTTTTCTTCAGTTTTTTTTTTTCTCTTTCGTCCGAGGATTCATCAGGAAATTCATGAATTTCTGTTTCTTAAGAACATAAGAATGGAGGAACACTGCAGAAGGCCTACTGGCCCATACAAGGCAGGTCCTTATCAAAACCACCACTACCTAAGAATTTACTCCCGTACTCACGACACTAATCAAACCCAGCTCCTCCCACTCATATATTTGTCCAATCTCTTTTTAAAGACACCCAAGGTCCTAGCCTTTATCACCTCTATCTGTAGTTTTGTGGAGTGGAGGCTGGGAGTCTTGATAATTTGTGGCTTGTTGGAAAGATTGTGGTTGTTGATGGGTGGCTGTAGTCGGTGATGCAGGTTCTGAAGTGGGTTCTGGTCCAGGGTCGGGAGTTTTGCTGAGGTGGATGTGAAGTTGACGATGTTTGGATAATCCTAGAGGTCTTGCGACGGTGGAGGTCAGAAATTCGAAAGTTGGCATGTTATTTGAGAGGAACAGTTCGTTGATTGTCTTGTTGAAGG
>WNWK01040206.1:0-17080 GCA_009830355.1 Cherax destructor | reverse complement strand
AGGGGGGCAAAGGGGAACGCGCCAGTTGGGGTTCTTGAGGTGGGACCAAAGGAGCGCAGTCCATCCTGCTGCAGGAGAGCCGCCAAGGCGTCCTCGTCGGCGGCACGGGAGCCCAGGGCACGAGTCACGTTCAGGAGGAGTCTGTCTGAGTTCGTCGTAGCAACTGGATCAGTGTGGTCCTCCACCCCCATTCAGGAGTGTCAGGCAGCAGTCAGGGTCACCAGCCACCTCACCTAGCCCCCCAACCACGTTGGTCAACACCTGCAGCATTGCACACAAACACCTGTGGTGTACATTGTTGTGCCTCCATCACAGAGCTAAAGTGCCCACATTTTTTTCAGTGATTAAACATAACATGATAAGTAATTTAATTAGAACCATCAACAGGAAATGAAAATATTGAACTGAACAAAAATCAATATTATGGCACCAAAAAGCATTTTTTTTTACAAATGTAGTCGTGGCTATATAAATGAGACAAAAAGAAGGTGGTAGTAAGTGATGCAACTTCTGGAATATTTCAGTTGTGACAAACTTAGCAGTGAAAATCGCACACAACGTGCATGGGGCCCAAGGCCTCCAAGAGAATTTTTGCAAGTCGGAACAAGACTGCTTTGGGGCCCCTGGAGACAGGCTTAGGGGCTCCCCAGTCTAAGTGAATTTTACATAATTATTTTCTAAATAAACTAAAAATAGTTGTAATTACCAAAAAAACCCAAATGAAAAAATCAAAATTAAACGTTTTGGCTATGTGGCTCCTTCAGACATTCATAGGCGGGCCCCAACAATATCCAGCTTAACCCGTACCCTCTCATAGGCCCTGCATGACTATATTTCTGTCTATAAATATATAATTCACACACTTATACTCAGGACCGTTCTTGGGTATAATCCATCTAAGCTCGCTAGTGCCTCACATATGATGGAAAGATAAGATATTGTATGATAAGCCTTAAAGTATTTTGCCTTCCTTCCCTTACTTTACTATTCATATTTCGACTTTCGTTTTCTGAGGGACTCTTAAACTTGACATCTTTAGGGGCCCCTGGTTAAGTCAAACCATACTTGTTCTGTGTTGATGAGCGCACCACTTTGGTCAGCTCCTGCAGAAAACACACACATATGGGCGACTGGCAAACCTGAGAATAGCGTTCCGATACCTTATTTAAAAAATCGTTCAAGACACTATACACCGTGTACGTATGAAAAAGCTCATGGAGCAGGGAGAGAGGGACCCGGTAGCGATCAGTGAAGAGGTGGGGCCAGGGGCTGAGTCTCGACCCCCTGCAACCACAATTAGGCAGTACACACATACACACACACATCTGCTGACGCCCTAAAAAACCCGTTGTCAGCATCGCAAAAATCACAAAAACACAAACTCACTGGAGTGGCACAAACTCCAAGAGCGGGGCCCAAGCACCTACAAGTGCAACTAGGAATAATTATGTGGAAAAGATACTAAACTTTTTCGTCGTCGTGATGAAAAAGGCCCCGGTTGGCCCTGCGTTGACCCCCTTTTGGCGGCTGTGACGTGCTCGGGAAAGGGGGGGACACGTGCCAGATGGCCTCCAGCACTGCCCCCAACAACTCACTGTCCCCCCACCAACTGGCCTCCCGTAGCTGGTGCAACCAGATCAGATATTAGTACCGCCACCCGACTGGTGAAACTCTCCGCCACACACTTACTAACCCCTGCCCTTCCTGTCTTTTTGTCTGCTGGCGACGGGTCGGGGGGTGAAAACCCAAGATGGCGGCCGGCCCCCGGACCCCTGATCTTTAAGTCTTTTACTACACGTAATTAACACAATTATATTTTATTTTTTTACAATAAGTGAGAGAATAAAATATTTTGGGAATATCATAGCAAGGGGGTGTGTAAATGGAAAGGAATTTTTGAAGATGTATTTCACTCCCCAGGGCTTTGTCAACCCCAGTATAGAGACCCCATCAACAAATTGAATATACTGTAGAAAAAGCCCCCGACATATGTAATTTTGGGGAAAGGGGGCGACAATCTGGAGTAAGTTGTCACCTGAAGGCAGTGTGCTGATGGTTCAAGATCAAAATATCCTGGTCTTGTACAATTATATGTGACGTAATAATTGCCGCAGATTCCAAGCATTGCCGTTTCTTCAAATCCTCCTTAATGATGATCTTGTTGTTGCTTTAAAAAATACAGTAACACATGAACAGTAGGAATCTTAGTGAAGAGAAACATGGTATAACAGAGGCATTGTTGCCCAGACCATCGACTATGTCAAAGACCAATGATAATTTTACTCTACTTGTTCCAGAAAATTTTTGACCCCATTGAAGTATGTGATTTCAAGTGTTTTGCATTTTGTGAATCTACTATGTCTTGGAATGGCTATTGGTTATCAGTGGCTATCAGTGTTGCTTCGGGAAAGATAACCTTGAAGGAGGGAAAGTGAAGCTGCCTTTCACCAACATTCTTCTGCGTAAACAGGAGGTAAATTATTTTTTAAATTATTTTCAAACTGATCCCGTTAAGATAACAATTCACGTCTACTCGAACCACCATACCAAGTCTAAACGGGGGGTTATTTTTTTTTTTTTTTAGAGAGCATTCAGGGGGTGTGTAACCCTCAGTACCTTGACTACGAGTGTACATGATCCAGCTATTCAACAAAGGTCACTTCCCCTTCCCCTTTTCATCAGTGACTGTAACAGACGAGCACTTAGTATCATCAACATGACTAGCCATGACAGTTCTCTAGACAAAGGGTTTATCATTCTTCCTTCAAGTAAAAATAACCCAAAAGTGACAAGTTTACTATCAAAAAATTACATCTCGAGGGGGGGAAAACATAAGCCAGTTTTAAAACATTGCCATTGGACGTTACTGCGAGTAGGACAAATATACAATTACTATTATTATTATTGTTGTTATTATTATTATTATTATCATAGGAAAACGATAAACCCGTAAGAATTGGACAGCGCCTGTGGGATGGGGGTGGGAAAACATTCTGGGTCAATTCAACCCCTGGGGAAAAGAAACCAACCTTCTGAAAAAAGGCCCCAAAACCCGACAAATATACCCCTTTCAGTGTGTAGCTACACCCTGGGAGCAGCATCTCAAACTCTGCTCCAATAAATATTGGGTTGTACGTCAGGCTGCCGACCTTTTTTATCACCGCGACCGTCGTCGTCACAGGATCAACCGCAAGTGACGTAGAAGTCTCTCTCTTTGCTACTAACTTACCTTTCCATGTCATTAAAAAGTTACATTATATGGAATACATTTGTTTATATGTGAATGTATGTCTGTAATTGTGACCACCCACGTGAAGTTAGAAGATCCAGAAATATCCCTTTTGTCCCGTTCTTAGTTTTTACTTCGGCAAACAGATTTGAAAATTTTCCCTGAGGATGTAGCATATTCTACCTCGTCTTGAATCCCTTACCACCCCTTTTTCAGGAGGAAATACTTTACTATTTATCACATTTTTTTCGACGTCTGCAGTATTGGCTTCTTATTTTCCCTGTTGTTTTTACTAAAAAAATCTTCATTATCTATTTGGTTATTTTAGCATTTTTTTTTCTCCTGTCTACCAAAAACATAATTTGGAATTTCATCAGTCTTTCTTCATCATTTATACTGATTCGTGGAACCCACATTTGTTAATATGCTATTAATTCAAAATAATTATGGAAAGACTGTTTTTTTTAAATGGGATGGGTGCCACCATGGTACGCCAGCTGATGTTAAACCCAGTCAAGAGGCGCGTTTCTTTTTTCTTTCGAAAACGTCACCATCCTGCTTACTTTTTTAAGTATGCCTTTTTTCTTTTTTTTAACCCGGCATTGCGTTAAACTCTTACGTCATATAGTGCTTGGGAAATGGGAGGTAATCACGAAATCGATGGTAAGCTAGACACATGCAACACTAGCAATCTTTTGGACAAATATGCTTTACCTCCTCCCTTATCTTTTTTCCTCATTTTTTTCCCTAAGGTTTTCTAAGGTTTTCTTGATAATGAATCAGCCATCTTTTGATAAGCCTAATTTTATCTTTCTCATATTTGCCCATCCTGCAACCAGCTACTTGCTCGCTGTAGCTAAAATATTTTATAGCCCCTTTGATCCTACTGATATGTCTCACTTCCTCTTTGTTTCTATTATTCTGTATATATAATTTCCTTTTCACTAAAGCCAAAAGCTAAATTTCCTTTGTTTCTCTTCATTTTCAACACAATTGTATTTGTTTACAAGGTTTTTTTTATATATGTATCTATTTTTTTTTGGGAGTAGCTATTTTGAAATTTTTATACTACTTTATAGTGTGATTGATTACAACTGCATATTTCTTCCATCCCCCGTATGTGTGTACTCACCTATTTGTGGTTGCAGGGGTCAGACAATTCCTGGGACCGCCTCTTCACTGATCGTTTTTGGGGTTCTCTCTCTCCCTGTCCATGGCTTTATCATACCTCGTCTTACAACTATTTTGGTTCCTGCCTCCACTACTTTACTTGCCAGACTATTCCACTTCCTGACAACTCTGACTAAAAAAATACTTTCTAACATCTCTTTGACTCATCTGAGTCTTCAGCCCAATTGTGACCCCATGTTTCTGTGCCCCCCCTCTGGAACATTCTGTCTCTGTCCACCTTGTCAATTATTCGCAGTATTTTGTATGTCGTTATTATGTCTTCCCCCAACCCTCCCCCATCCTTCAGTGTCGTCAGGCCGATTTCCTTTAACCTTTTTGTAGGACTTTCCCCTTTGCTCTGGAACTAGCCTTTTTGCAAATATTTGCACTTTCACTAATTTCTTGACGTGCTTAACTAGGTGTGGTTCCAAACTGGGGCTGCAACTCTAGTATGGGCCTGATGTAAAGTTGTACAGAATCTTGAACGATTCCTTACTGAAGTATCGGAACGCTATTCTCAGTTTTGTTAGGCGCCCCCCTGTTGCAGCGGGTTTTCTGGTTGATGTCGCTTTTGGGAAAAGTGCTCCCGAATCATCTACCCCAAGATCCTTTTCCTTGAGTGAGGTTTGCAGTCTTTTGGGTACCTAGCCTATACTCTGCGGTCTTCTTTGCCTTTCCCGATCTTCATGACTTTGCATTTGGCGGGGTTTAAAATTTGAAAAGGGGGCCCGTTTATGGACCACGCTTCCAACCTGTCCCCCTCTCTTTTTAGTCCTGCCTGATCCATATCCGATTTAATTTCCCCCTCAACTTCCCCCCCTCTGCAAATAAGGGGGGCTTCTGAGTCTATCCCTTCCGTCATGTCATTCACATATCCAAAAATAGCACTGGTTCTAGGACTGACCCCTGTGGAATCCCGCTCGTCACAGGTACCTTTTTTTTGATACCTCGTCCCTACTATGGCTCGTTGTTGCCTCCCCGTCAGATATTCTCTGATCCATTGCAGTCCCTTCCTGTTATACTTGCCTGACCGTCCCAGCTTTTGCATTAATTTTTGTGAGGAACTGTGTCGAAGGCCCCTTTTTTCAGTCCAAGAAAATGCAATCTACCCACCCCCCCTCTCTCGTGTTTTTCTTCCATTACCTTGTCATAAAGCTCCAGTAGGTTTCTGACCGGTTTTTTTTTTCCCTGAATCCGTGCTGATTGTCGTTCATAAGCTTGTTCCGTTCTAGGTGCTCCACCATTCTCCTCCCCCTAATCTCCCTGACTTTGCATACTATCACGTCAGTGACACTGGTCTATAGTTTTTTGTGCCTCGTTTCTGTCTCCTTTCTTAAAAATGGGAACTACATTTGCTGTCTTCCATACCTCAAGTAGTTGCCCAGTTTCAAAAAGGGGGGGGGTTAAAATTTTTTTGGGTTTGTGGCACACACAGCGTCTCTGCTCGCTCTCTAAGGACCCACGGAAGATGTTTTCCCGGGCCCACCGCCTTTGAGGTATCAAGGTCATTAAATTTCTTCACCTCCTCCCCCCGGTTTTTGTGTATTTCAACCAACACTTGTTGGGATATTCCTTATTGGTGTACCCCCCTGTTCTGACCTCCCAGAGTCCTTTCTGTCTCCACTATAAATCTTCCTTAAATCTCATGTTGAGCTCCTCACATACTTCTTGGTCGTTTCTTGTGACTTCCCACCTTCTTTCCTCAGCCTGATTACCTATACCTTGACTTTTTTGTCTTCCTCCTGATGTGGCTATACAATAGCTTCGGATCAGACTTGATTTTTGATGCTATGTCATTTTCGTATTGTCACTGGGCCTCCCCTCCTTAACGGGCCCATACTCGTTTCTTTCTCTTCGACTGATCTCTTTATTTCCCTGGGTCCTTTGTCTTCTGTACTTTTTCCATTCTCTAATGCACTTAGGTTTTGCCTCCTACCCTTTGGGTAAACCAAGGGCTCGTTCTGAGTCTTTCCTTGGGAACAAACCTTTCCTCTGCCTCCTAGCATTTGCTGTTCCGTAGTCCATCATTTCGTTTACTGATTTTTACCAATTTCTAACCACTGAACCTCCTGTGGGAAGTTCCTCATGCCTGTGTAGTCTCCTTTTGTAATCTGGCTTTTCCCATCCTACTCCTGTTACCCTTTCCACTTGTAATTCTACTGTGTATTCAAGAAGCTGTGTGTGTGGGTACTCACTAGTGTACTCACCTAATTGTACTCACCTAATTGTGGTTGCAGGGGTCGAGACTCAGCTCCTGGCCCGGCTCTTCGCTGTCCGCTACTGGGTCTCTGCTCTCCCTGCTCCATGAGTTTTATCATACCTTGTCTTAGACTATGTATGGTTCCCTCCACTATATCGTTCGCTAGACTATTCACTTCCTAACACTCTATGGCTGAAGAAGTGCTTCCTAACATCCCTTTTGACTCATCTGAGTCTTCAGCTTCCAATTGTGTCCCTTGTTTCTGTGTTCCCTCTCTGGAACATCCTGTCACTATCTACCTTGTCGATTCCCTGCAGTATTTTGTATGTCGTTATCATGTCTCCTCTAACCCTTCTGTCTTCCAGTGTTATTGTGGCCCTATTTCCCTCAACCTTTCTTCATGGCATTCCCTGAGCTGTGGAACTACTAGCGTCGCAAACCTTGCACTTTCTCTAATTTCTTGATGTGCTTGACCAGGTGTAAGGTTCCAGACTGGTGCTGCATACTTTAGTATGGGCCACAGCGTACACGGTGTACAGTGTCTTGAACGATTCCTTATTAAGGTAACTTGAACGCTAATCTTAAGTTTGCCAGTCGCCCATATGCCGCGGTTATCTGGTTGATGTGTGTTTCCGAGCGTGGCGTTATCTCACCCCAAGATCTTTTTCCTTTGATGAGGTTTTGTAGCCTTTGTCCACTAGCTCCATACTCTATGCTTGGTCTTCTTTGCCCTTCCTCCGATCCTCATAAATTGAGAAGCCAGTTGCTGACCAGATGTCAAGCTTGTCCAGGTCTCTTTGAAGTCCTGCTTGGTCTTCATCCGATGTGATTCTCCTCATTAATTTCACATCTGCGAACAGAGACATGAGTCTATACCGTCCGTCATGTCATTCACATATACCAAGAATAGCACTGGTCCTAGGACTGGCCCCTGCCGTGCTGCTCGTCACCCAGCGCTTACTGTGATACCTCATCACGCACCATGACCGTTGGCCTCCTGTGAGGTATTCCCTGATCATTCCAATTGCCTTCCTGTTATACCCGCTTGGTCTTTAGCTTCTTTACTAATCTCATATGAGGAACTGTGTCGAAGGCCTTCCTGCAGTCCAGGAAAATGCAGTCAACCCACCCTTCTCTCTCTTGCCTTACCTCTGTTACTTTATCACTTAGAACTCCAGGAGGCTTGTTACACAGTTGCCTTCCTTGAATCCGTGCTGTCTGTCGTTGATTGTCACTGTTCTAACCAGATGCTCCACCGTTCTTTTCCTGATGATTTTCTCTAAGACTTTGCACACTATACGTAAGTGACACTGGTCTATAGTTTAGTGCCTCTTTTCTGTCTCCTTTTTTAAAGATGTCTGTATCTGCTACTGGGTCTCTGCTCTCCCTGTCATAGGCTTTATATTACCTTGTCTTAAAACTATGTATGGTTCCTGCCTCCCACTATATCTTTCTCTAGACTATTCCACTTCCCTGACTACTCTGTGGCTGAAGAAATGCTTCCTAACATCTTTGACTCATCTGAGTCTTCAGCTTCAGTTGTGTCCCTTGTTTCTGTGTTCCCTCTACAAACATCCTGTCACTGTCTACCTTGTCAATTCCCCGCAGTATTTTGTATGTCGTTATCATATGCTCCTCTGACCCTTCTTTCCTCCAGTGTTACATTAGTCCTATTTCCCTCAATCTTTCTTCTAAGACAGACCCCTGAGTTGTGGAACTAACCTTGTCGCAAACCTTTGCACTTTTCCTAGTTTCTTCGTGCTTGACCAGTGTAGGTTCCAGACTGGTGCTGCATATTCTAGTATGGGCCTGACGTACCTGGTATACAGTGTCTTGAACGATTCCTTGTTAAGGTAACGGAACGCTAATCTTAGGTTTACTTGTGTATATGCTGCCGCAGTTATCACAGTTGATGTGTGCCTCCGGAGACGTGCTTGGCATTATACTCCTCCAAGGTCTTTCTCCTTTGCCGAGGTTTGTAGCCTTTGTCCGCCTAGTTGTACTCTGTCAGCGGTCTTCTTTGCCCTTCTCCGATCCTCATGACTTTGCATTTGGAGGGATTGAATTCGAGAAGCCAATTGCTAGACCAGATGTCGAGCTTGTCCAGGTCTGTTTGCAGCCCTGTATGTTTCCATCTTTACTTCGGGCATTTGCACAGTTTTAATTAATTGTATCTGGATGATTAAGGCATTTCAGGAGAAAGGACAAAGACCGAGAGGCAGATAAAGTTAAGATGTGTATGTGTGCATGACTGTAGGTAAGTTGTGTTTGTATGGTGTATGTGTATGACTGTAGGTAAGTTGAGTTTGTATGGTGTATGTGTGTATGACTGTAGGTAAGTTGTGTTTGTATGGTGTATGTGTGCCTTGTTTCTTAGGTAAGTTGTGTTTGTATGGTGTATGTGTGTATGACTGTAGGTAAGTTGTGTTTGTATGATGTATGTGTGTATGACTGTAGGTAAGTTGTGTTTGTATGATGTATGTGTGTATGACTGTAGGTAAGTTGTGTTTGTATGATGTATGTGTGTATGACTGTAGGTAAGTTGTGTTTGTATGATGTATGTGTGTATGACTGTAGGTAAGTTGTGTTTGTATGATGTATGTGTGTGTGTACTGTTGTTATGTTGAGTGAGAGGAAATGACGCTTCTTGCTTCATGTTAATTCCCGAAATCTTGGTACTAATGGAGTAAGAGCTAGTGAGTACAGTGAGTGGAGGTGTTCACTGGTCATACAGGAGCGAGAGTAGTAATGGAGTAAGAGCTAGTGGAGTACAGTAGTGGAGGTGTTCACTGGTCATACAGGAGCGAGGTAGTAATGGAGTAGGCTAGTGGAGTACGGTGGTGGAGGTGTTCACTGGTCATACAGGGCGAGGTAGTAATGGAGTAAGAGCTGGTAGTACAGTGGTGGAGGTGTTCACTGGTCATACCCAGAGACGAGGTAGTAATGGAGTAGGCTAGTGGGTACGGGTGGTGGAGGTGTTCACTGGTCATGCAGGAGCGGTGGACCAATGGAGTAGGAGCTGGTGGAATTGCAGTAGTGGAGGTGTTCACTGGTCATACAGGGCGAGGTAGTAATGGGAGTAAGAGCTAGTGAATTGCAGTGGTGGAGGTGTTCACTGGTCATACAGGGCGAGGTAGTAATGGAGTAAGAGCTGAGTGGTACAGTGGTGGAGGTGTTCACTGGTCATACAGGAGCTTGAGGTAGTAATGGAGTAAGGCTAGTGGAGTACAGTAGTGGAGGTGTTCACTGGTCATACAGGGCGAGAATTGTGTGGAGTAAGGCTAGTGGAATTGCAGTGGTGGAGGTGTTCACTGGTCATACAGGGCGAGGTAGTAATGGGTAAGGCTAGTGGAGTACAGTGGTGGAGGTGTTCACTGGTCATACAGGAGCGAGAGGTAGTAATGGAGTAAGAGCTAGTGGAGTACAGTAGTGGAAATTGTTCACTGGTCATACAGGAGCGATAGTAATGGGTAAGGCTAGTGGAGTACAGTAGTAGAGTGTTCACTAGTCATACAAGGCGAGGTAGTAATGGAGTAAGAGCTGGTGGTGCAGTAGTGGAGGTGTTCACTGGTCATGCAGGGCGAGGTAGTAATGGAGTAGGCTAGTAGTGCAGTGGTGGAGGTGTTCACTGGTCATACAGGAGCGAGGTAGTAATGGGTAAGAGCTAGTGGAGTACAGTAGTGGAGGTGTTCACTGGTCATACAGGAGCGAGGTAGTAATGGAGTAAGAGCTAGTGGAGTACAGTGGTGGAGGTGTTCACTGGTCATACAGGGCGAGGTAGTAATGGAGTAAGAGCTGAGTGGAGTACGGTGGTGGAGGTGTTCACTGGTCATACAGGAGCGAGGTAGTAATGGGTAAGGCTAGTGGAGTACAGTGGTGGAGGTGTTCACTGGTCATGCAGGGCAGGTACTAATGGAGTAGAGCTAGTGGAAGACAGTGGTGGAGGTGCTGGTCATACAGGAGCGGAACTTGTTCTTCTCGAAGCTATTTTCTGTTTATCCTCAAACAATGAATCAGCAGTTTCCAGGAGACATTCTTTAACAATTTCTGAATCCAGTGAAGGTTTCTTGTGTTTCCCAAGATCCAAGTTATTCTAAGTGAACCTTCCACTGCTTTCTTCTGGGCTGTCGTGGTATTGACGAGAACTAAGATTGACTTCTCATGCGATTTTAGCTGATTTCTTTCTTTCTCTCTTTAGTTCTGGCTGATACATCTTTAAAATCCACTGTGTTTAGTTTCTTAATGGTGTTTCATTTACTGCTCTTCATTAAGGCAATAGTTTCAGTACATATGAGTCGCAGTGTGTTAGAACTGCTTGTGGCAAGACTGAAAGCATAACTGCTGTGTCAGTCTTCCTTCAAGCAACGATTTTCATCAACAAACTTTCTTCTTCTTGAACATGTCATGTCTCCTTTAAAAAATATATATGTAGTTTAGTAAAACAAATCATTTGATGGAAATAAATATCTGGGCAAACTGAAGTCATATTTACACTGTAAAATAATAGCATAATAAATATGAAAATATCAATCAATTTACTTTAATAAACACAAGCTTGGTGAAGCAGTTGTTCTCTGTATTATGAAATGTATTTATTACTGAAATTTATCTGTATTTATTACAATAAAGCATGTTTTATATCCTCCATAAATTAGCAACAACCAGAATGAGGACAATTTTTTAACCAATTTGACTAAACATTGACGTGAAGAATCATAACGATTCAATATTAAATACCCCGCAACTTATTCATTAAGGAATTGGATACGGTAAATTAAAATCAAACTTGCTAAAAAGAAAATGAGAAAACCTGAAAGCATACCTTGCACAAACACAAATGCCCAACCTTTTTCCATATACGGCCAAACTTTTTTCCAAAAATGCCAAAAAGTCAACTACATTGCACAGGTGATAATTGCAATATGAATTACCATTGAATGGAAGAAAATATCACTATTTAGCTATTTTAGCTATGCTTGAATACTGTATTCCATTCCAGTGTAAGCAGTGTATGCTCTTGTGTACTACCTAGTCCTGAACGTGGTACAGATGTTATTTAACTAAACTTTCTCCTGAAGCCCGTGGTCCAACTAGAACATAGAAGGTCGGATTTGGACCGCGGGCCGCCAGTTGAGTAGTCCGGCTCTAGGATATGATGGGACGTAGAGGAATATCAGGTTTATGGTTTTGGAAGACCATAGAAATAAGAGGAGGGCCAGATGACACGAAGAAGTTGAATAAGGTCAAAGTCAAGGAGGACAGAGGTCGTAGAGAGTCCTTAGTTTCTTGTTGAAAGTTCTCTTGATGCGATCAAGATGGTTGGAAGCAAGAGGTGTGTAGGTACGTGAGTCAGAATCCAAGACATCAGCTTTACGGAGACAATCCTTACGATCAAGGATAACTGCAAATTACCTTTGTCGGAAAGTATGACAATGGTAGTGTTAGATTTAAGAGAAGGAAGGGCAAGTTGATAGTAGCGCGGAAGGTAGTAATTCTTAGAAAACAGACTATCAGAGCAGGAAGGAGAGCGCAGCGAAGAGTGGACAAGGTCGGGAAGATTACGAGTGCCGGACTGACAAAAGGAATCAAAAAAGCATCAGGTCAATACCAGCGCGAGGGCAGGTGAAGTGTAGGAAAGACCAAAACCAAGAAGTTCAAGCTCATGTTGGGAGAGTGTACAGAAGACAGATTAGTAACACAGTCGGTAAGGAGAACTTTGACCAAGGACTATCTAGGATGAGAAGTTTATTCTGTAGATTAGAAGAATTGTGTGAATTCAGGCGAGCAGTGTCAAAGCAATGGTAGTGAGGAGAGGTTACAGAGATCTTGTGGAAGAGAAGCAAAGAGAGCATGTTGACGTTGACGGAAGTAAAAGCTGTTGAAGTAGGAGACGAGCATGAACGGGAAAGAGAGTGCCCAGTGAGTTGGGTTTCAGGAAATGAGAGAAGGAAGGCGCAAAACTTGTTTAGCAAGGAACAGTCACGTAGAAAGCGAAGCGAGCCCTTACGACGCCTGGTAGCAGCTAAGAACAGCCTCATAGAACGAAGACGGGTTTAAAAGAAGGAAGAACATTAAAGAACGTCGTGGTAAGTTCCTCTCTAATATGTGGGGGTTATTTGTGCATTGTTCCAGTCACGGTATTGTGCCTTTTTGTTATTTGTAGTGTGTGCTTGTATATGTAAGAATGTTTCTTCTTTCCTGGTCTACGTACCCTCACATTTAATATTGATCCAGATTAAGAAATCACTAATTATAATTAATAGTAACAATAAAATTAATATTTGCAACCACTGTCAGTCTCAGAGTTATCTCTGAGTTACCCAGACCCTGCCACGTAGGCCAGTGGTTCGTCTTTAAGGTCCACCCCATCGCCTTTCCCAGGTTCATGTGTCCAGGAATCCATCCAAATGGGCCCCCGGATGTCTCCTTTCCCTCACTTCCCTAAGGTCAACCTCCTTTGCCCTCTCTCTCTCTCTCTCTCTCTCTCTCTCTCTCTCTCTCTCTCTCTCTCTCTCTCTCTCTCTCTCTCTCTCTCTCTCTCTCTCTCTCTCTCTCTGTCTGTCTGTCTCTCTCTCTCTCTCTCTCTCTCTCTGTGCCGTCCAGCCTCAGCTTTCCCCAGGTTCATGTATCAGGAATCCATCCATCCGCCTCCGAATGTTTCCCTTCCTCATTTCCGAGTCCAGCCTCACAACCTGTATTCTTGCTTCCCCAGGTTCATGTCAGGAATCCATCCGTCCGCCGCCAGATGTCTCCCCTTCCCCACTTCCCCAGGTTAAGCCTCAACTGCTAGTATTCCATGCCTTCCCCAGGTTCATGTATCCAGGAATCCATCCGTCTACCGCGGATGTCTCCCTTCCCCACTTCCCCAGGTTCAGCCTCAACTGCTAGTATTCTTGCCTTCCCCAGATTAATGTATCCAGGAATCCATCCGTTCCCTCCCGGATGTCTTCCCTTCTCCACGTCCCCAAGGTCAGCCTCAACAACCTTCCCCAAGTTTATGTATCCAGGAATCCATCCGTTTCGCTCCCGGATGTCTCCCTTCCCCACTTACCTAAGTCGACGGTGCCTTCCCCCGGATCATTGTCTCCAGGAGTCCGCTTATGTCACCTCAGATGGACTCCTTCTCCACCCTTCCCAAGAGTCAGCCAGTGCATTCCCCGTATCAGTGTCTCTAGGAGTCCACTTGTGTCACCACAGGTGGACTCCCTTCCTCAGAGTCAGCGGTTGCCTCTAGTGACCTTGCTGGGTGGAAACTTGGTCTTGTCTAGCTGGTCTACGGTAGAGACTGTCAGGTGGGTGCGATTACTGGAGGTGACACCCTGCAGAAGGCCCGTCAGTAGTACACCCCACCAGTTGCTTTGAGCCGTACACCAGCTAGACGAGACAACTGCCACACGCTCAATACCAAGGAGAGGCTAATTAATAAAAAATTTGGAATTCTATTTATGTTGCATTAATTATATATATTATCTGTAGTAAATACATTTTTCTCATATATATTCTCCCCTTTCCCACTTCCCCAGGTTCAGCCTCAACTGCTAGTATTCATGCCTTCTTGAATACGTAAATAGGAATGTATTAGTGAATCTTTTCTTACAAGAAAATGAGTGTCCGCGTGTTTCTCTATTAGTGTGGTTTCACGGAGGAAGACTAATAAACTGCCTGGTGCTCATTTTCTTGTAAGCTTCTTCTTCCACTGTTACGTATTCAGAGGCATGGTACGCAGCAGTTGAGGCTGAACCTGAGGGAGAAGTGGAGGAGAACATATATGAAAAGCTCTTATTTACTACGGGTAATATATATAATTAATGCAACATAAATAAATTCAAATTTTGATGATTAGCCTCTCGCAGGTGGCTGAGCAATATTGGCGGCTTGGTCTCGTCTGGCTGGTGTACGGTCGTGGCTGTCTTGTGGAATGTAATTACTGGACGCGGTTTTATGTGTCACCTCAATTCCACCCACCTGAACATTGCTCTGCCGTAGACAGTGGGCACCAGAGATTTCCACCCAGCAGGTCTCGCAGAGGTGACGGCCATGACTCTGAAGTGAGGGAAGGAGTCCGCCTGTGGTGACCTGGTGGACTCCTAGGAACACTGACACCGGGGAATGCACCGCTGCAGAGAGTCTGGTGACACAGAGATGAACTCCTGGGCTCGTCGTTGGGCAAGTGGGGAAGAGGCGTCGAAAGCGGATGGATTCCCTGGATACATAAACTTGAGGAAGGTATTGTTGAGCTGACCTTGAGGATGGAGAAGGAAGACATCCGGGAGAAGGCAGTGGATTCCTGGATACATTGTCTGGGGAAGGCAGAATACTAGCAGTTGAGCGAACGGGAAGTGAAGGAGGGTGGGCACGGATAGTTCACTGAATTACTGGGCAAGGGAAACATGAATACTGGCAGTTGAGCCAACCTGGGAGTGAAGGAGACGGCGGCCGAACAGAAAGCACAACAAGCAGGCTGGGGGCAATGCACAAATAACCCCATGAGAGGAACTTACTGCGACGTTTAATGTTCTTTCTTCTTTGAAACCGTCTTTCGTTCTTATGAGCTGTTCTTATTGCTACCGGCGTCGCGAGTCAGCTTTCTACATGTTTATCTTGCTAAACAGAGATTTTGCGCCTTCATTCCTGAGCCCAACTCACTGGGCATTTCTCTTTCCTGTTCATGCTCGTCTCCAAAATTTTCCCCTTTTTCTCCCCCGGCCAATTTTAACATGCTTTTTGCTTCCCCAAAAATCTCTGCCCTTTTCACTACCATTGTTTTGGGAAATGCCCCCCCGAATTTCCCCTTTTTTTTAATCTACGAAAAAACTTCTCATCCCCAGATAGTCCTTGGTAAAGGGCCCCCCCTTAAAAAATGGGGTTAAAACTGTCTTCTGCCCTTTTTTCCCAACATGGCTTGAACTTTTGGGTTTTTTCCCCGCCACTTCACCTCCCCCCCCCCTTTGCCCCGTGCTTTTTTTCGGCCCCCTCTCGTTTTTCCCCGACTTGCCCCCTTTGGGGGGCCCGCCCCCCTTTTCCCGCTCGGGTAGTCTGTTTTTAAAATTACCCCCTTTCCCCCGCCATATAAATTTTTCCCTTCCTTCTTTTAAAAATTTTAAAACAAAAATTTTCATACTCTCTTCTGACAAGGAAATTTTGGGGAATCCTTGATCTGGGTTTTCTCCGTAAAGCTGATTCTTGTCTCCGATTTTTCCCCCCACCTCCCCCACCTCTTTCTTCCAACCATCTTGATCGCATCAGAGAACTTTCAACAAAGGGTGGGATTCACGACCCCTGTCCCCCCGACTTTGTTATTCAACTTTTCTTGTCATCTGCCTCCCTCTTATTTCTATGGTTTTCCCCAAAAAAACATAACCTGATATTCCTCTTTCGTCCCATCTTTTCCTCTAGAGCCGGACTTCTCAACTGGCGGGCCCCGGGCAAAACCCCGGGGGTTCCCAAATGTTCTAGTTGGACCCCGGGCCCGGAAACAGTTTCATTTTTCCCCCGTTCAGGAAACGGGAAAAGGGAATTTCAAAAGGGATACAACCCAAAACTAAAAAGGGCTTTTTAAAATAAAAATTTTAAAAATTTTAAATTTTTTCCCTTCAATGGTTTGATTTTCATTTGGGGAAAAACCTTGGGGGAAAGGAATTTGGCCCCTTTTGGAAAAATTTTAATTTGGGAAAAGGGTTTGGGGATTTTGTTTGTGCGGGATCTTTAGGTTTTCTCATTTTTTTTTTGCAATTTATTTTTAAATTTTTATCCACCTCTTTAAAAGTAAGTTGGGGGGGTATTTAATATTGAATCGTTATGATTTTTCCCCCTCAATGTTTTAGTCAAATTTGGGAAAAAAATTTCCTCATTGGTTGTTTAATTTTTGCCCGGGGGGGAAAATAAAACATGTTTTATTTGTAAAAATTCGAAAAAATTTCATTTAAAAACCCTTTCAAAACAGAGAACAAGCTTCACCAAGCTTTTTTTATTAAAGTAAATTGATTGATATTTTCATATTTAAATGTAATTTTACGGTTTTACTTCAATTTTGCTCCCCCTATTTATTTCCATTCAAATGATTTGTTTTATAAACTAGACAAAATATTTTTTAAAAGGGACATGACATGTTCAAAAAAAAAAGTTTGTTAAAAAAAAAACGTTGCGAAGGAAGGCACAGCAGTTATGGTTTTTTGCCACAAGCAGTTCTAACACACTGCGACTTTTATATTCTGAAAAAATTGCCTTAATGAAGAGCAGTAAAAAAGGCCCTTTTTAAAAATTTAAAAACGTGGAAATTTTAAAAAAAGTATCGGTAAGAAGAAAAGAAAAATCGTAAAATCGCGGAAAAAGTCAATCTTGGGGTTTTTGTCCACCGGCCCCCAAAAGCGGGGGAACCCCCTTTGAATAACTTGGATCTTGGGGAAAAAACAAAAGCCTTCCTATTCCCAAAAATTTTTAAAACTCCTGGGAAAAAGCCGATTCATTGTTTGAGGATAAAC
>WNWK01040205.1:0-17080 GCA_009830355.1 Cherax destructor | reverse complement strand
AGGGTTCCCAGACACATACACTACAATTCCATGAGACCACATCTGGCACCGGCAGTCCCTCACGCAAGACAGTTTTTATCGCAAAAAAAGATATCCGCCAGCCCGGGATTTATTCAAAAAATAAAGAATATCTACATCAAAAACAAGAAAAAAGCCATTAATAAACTTTTCCCCCAGAGCCTACACCCACCAACCACTGAATTATTACTCCAAGAAAAGGGCCCGGACATGGACCCCCCAACCCTTTGCCAAGATTTTGAAAAATTAATAAAGGGGGAATTTGAATTGCCTTTCCTTGAGCTTTTTTTTTATAGAAAAAAAAATCGCCATGGCCATGGAGTCAGTAATCAGTGCCATGCTGGTGAGTCTGTATATGGAATCACTGGGGGGAGAAAAATTCACCAACATCAAAATGGTCACATGACTTCTCTATGAACGATATTCTGCTCATTGTCCCCAAAAGGTCAACCAAGACGGTTTAACCATCCATTGGGGGCACGTCATTTGTCTTCGATATGTTATTTTTCCCTATAATCACCTTTCCATAATTACTACTTTTTGGCGACTGCTTTCGTAAGGTAAAAAATAAACAGGATATTGAGACAGGCAAACTCACGCGCCTCAAAAATTCCCCAAAGAAGAAGCTAATGATAGTTTCCCCTTCCCTTTTTTGACGTATTTTTCATTAAGAAAGATTGCCACCTCAAGAATGACATGAAAAATTTTTGTCACACCACCACCGAAGAGTCGAACGAGTTGCACTTATTTTCACGTGCCTACAGCAGCTGCAGTCCTGAATATCTGCAAAACATTGCAACATTCTTCAAGACTTTTTTCAGCTAAAATTTTCTACAAAATAACCCGGGGAGTGCAGGGATCGTATACAAAATCTAGACTTTACGAAACCAGAACAACACAGACAAAGATGGGCGTTGCTAGAGGAGAAGTGCGGATATTAACCCCCCCTCGTCAAGAACAAGATAAATGTTGCCACTATCCCTCCAGCACCATCAAACACCAGGCCACCATATTGCCCCGGATCACCACAATGCAGGTGTGCATCATTCCATGTGGCAGTGTGACCAGAAATCGTCGCGATGCAACACCTGGGTACAGAGCCGATTCAGGATGAAGACCATAGTGCCGGGTATACCTGGGTATAAATTCCCGGATACTCCCGGATACTTTTGCTGGAGTAACAGCATGGGCAGTCTTGTAATAAAAGGGAAAAAGACCGTACACCTACGTCCTGGGAAAACCCACTGGCCCGTGTGAAAACAGGAACAAGACCCTCACCTGACGTCCTGGGAAAGGGCACCCAGCTGGTCTGTGTGAAACACAGGAACAAGACCGCACCTGACGTCCTGGAAGGACACCCCCCTGGCCTGTGTGACACACAGAACAAAACCGTAACCGACGTCCTGGAAGGACACCCAGATACCGGGGCCGGCTGATCTCAACACAAAATAGTTCAACAGTATCAGTGATCTTTGTTTAGTAAACCTGTAACACAACTCATCCGACATAAAGAGATCATTCAAGACCCTGCAGTGCTACCGTCTCACAGTCCTCACACCCACTACGCTTTTTTAAAACCCAGTGTATAGAAGGGAAAAGGATGTCCATAAGCGAAACGTTTAAAATTTTTTTCTACAGTAGTTTTTTTCCACACACACACACACACACCCCCCCCCCCCCCCCCCCCCCCCGAATGAGGGAAAGGAATAGACTGAAGTGTCCTTAACCCTGTGGTTTGCTTCTTTTGATTATAATAAAAATAATAATAATAATAATAATAATAATAATAATAATAATAATAATAATAATAATAACCCGAAGTGCCCCTTTTGCAGATGAGGGAAGTTATAGAAAATTCAATCGGACGAGGATCAGCGAACTAAAAGGATCTGGACGGCTAACGGTCCAGCAATTCCCCGGGTTCCCCCCACCAAGTGCAAAGTCATGAAGTTTGGGGGAAGGACAAAGAAGGAGACGGAGTACAGGGGGGCCAGAGACTCAAACCTCAATCAAAGGAAAAAAAATCTTGGGGGGAGTATAACACCAGGCACATCTCCCAGGCGCACATCAACCCAAAAAACTGCTGCAGCATGGGGGCCTACAACCTAAGAAAACATTCCGACATCTTAATAAAGAATCGTTCAGGACCCTGTACACTGTGTACGTTAGGGCCCCTACTGGGACAGCACCAGTTTGGAACCCCACCAGCCAAGCACGTAAAGAAGCTAGAGAAAGTGGGAAAAGGGTTTTCAACAAGACTAGTCCCGAGCTAGGGTAGTCCACGGGGGAGGTTGGGGACCTGACACTGGAGGACAGGAGAGATGGGAGGGAAGATAACGCATAAAGATACTGGGGGGAATTGACAAGGCGGACAAAGCAGAATGTTAGAGTGGGACACAGCAACAAGGGGACACAGTTGGAAGTTGAAGACTAGATGAATCATAGAGATGTTAGGAAGTATTTCTTCAGTCACAGAGTGGTCGGAAGTGGGAAAAGTTTAGGAAGGGTGTAGTGAGGCAGGTTCCATTCATGCTTTTAAGAAGAGGTTGATAAAGCTCATGGCGCGGGAGGTGACCCGGAGGGCCAGTGGGGGCGGGCCGGAGCTGTGAATCGCCCCTAACCACAACTGGTGAGTACCCCACACACAAAAGACTCAACTTGGGCAGCAACAAAAACAATCACTTTCAATCGTCCCAATGAAACCGTCTAGCAAAGCGAAGATGTGAAAACAATACAATTAGTGGGGAGATACAGAGAGAGAAAGGGAAAAAGGAGAGGAAAAAGGGGAGATCACAAAAGAGAGATACACAGAGGGCAGATACACAAAAAGAGAATCGTTGTGTCTGAGGATGCTTGAGTGACACGTACAGCAGAGTGCCAGCACTTGGGTTTGGGGGCTGGCCGTGCTGACACTCTCCTTCCTCTTGTTGTTGGTAAAGACACAGCCCCGGGGGCAGCAGCAGCCTTCATTGTGGCAGCGTGTGTGAACAAAATGAGTTTATATTGTGTTTGAATCAGTGACTGTGTTGTGTGTGTGTGTGTGTGTGTGTGTGTGCGTTTCTTCCCCCCAATAGCCGAGATGAGACAACCGTCTTTTGTCGGAGGGTTCGAGCCTCTGTATAAAACACTATCACTTATTTTTTTTTATACGACATGTTAGGGCCCGTCACTGAGTAAAAGGAAAAATTTAGCCCCCATCCGACCAGGACGTGAAGAGACTGGAAAAGGGCCCAAGGGTTTGCAACCAGGCTAGTACCAGTACTGAGTAACGCACTATGAGGAGAGGTTAAGGGGAACAACCGACTGTGACATGCAAAGAGTATGTTAAATTTTTTCGCATATGTCATACTTCCAAAAAGGCCCCTCCCAACCAGCGAACCTGGTGCTAAGTGTTTTAACAATCAATGGGGTGTGTTAAATCAGTACCTTGGTTCATTGCCCAATCACAACAAGCCAGCCAAAGCTGAACAACGGGTTCACTTCTTTAAGCACGGGGCAGACTTCCCTGGCCTGGTTGTCGGTGCACTCTCTCTGGCTTCTGCTTTGCCATTAAACGTCGTCTAAATTATTCTATTGTGCATTGTGTCTATCTGTTTTTAGTGAAATATCTGTACATATTTTCTATTTTATAGTGACATTCTGTACATAATGTACATATCGAATAGTGTCATATCTGTACATAGTGTACATATCTGTATATAGTGGGTAAAGGCAAAATATACATTATAGTCTACGCAGTTTGTTTGCCCCAGTTCCCATTACGACCAGGTTCCGGCCATTCATTACCTGTGTTGGTAATATGCCATCTTAGACAAGAAAAAAACAAGGGTGACATAATTACTCAACAAAATTAAAAGAGGGATTGATAGCGACATACTGAATTAAGAGGACCAGGATAAAGGGTGACACGGGTGGAAGAAAAGATGAAGCAAAAATGTGGAAGTATTTCTTTAGTCTCAGGTGGTTGAAAAGTGGAATGACTTTAATGAGGCAGTGGTGAAGGCAAACTAAAACACAGCTTCAAGACTAGATTTTGCCCAACCCAAGAAATCAGTGATGTCGATCAAAGTGGTCGGGAGGCGGGCCGGGCTGAGTCTCGCCCCCTTCATATAAACAAGTGGAATTCAGTACACACACTGGGTTTGCCCCGAGGGCAAATTTCAACCAGCGCTGCATAGCACCGTCTTCCCCCAGCTCTTACCGTTTTTTGCCCCAGCTGCTGCTGCACTGTCTTCCCCCCCAGCTGCTGAAAGCACTGTCTTGCCCAGCTGCTGAAAGCACTGTCTTGCCCCAGCTGCTGCATGCCCCTTTTTTCCCCCAGCTGCTGCATGCACTGTCTTCCCCCCAGCTGCTGCATACCCTGTCTTGCCCCAGCTGCTGCATACAGTCCCCCAGCTGCTGCATGCACGTCTTGCCCCAGCTGCTGCATGCCTGTTTCCCCCGCTGCTGCAAGCACTGTCTTACCCCAGCTGCTGCATAGCACTTCTTCCCCCCCAGCTGCGTAGCCTGTCTTCCCCAGCTCCCATGCACTGTCTTGCCCCAGCTGCTGCATAGCACGTCTTCCCCCAGCTGCTGCATGCACTTTTTAAGCTGCTGCATACCTGTCTTGCCCCAGCTGCTGCATGCACTGTCTTCCCCAGCTGCTGCATAGCACTTCTTGTCCCAGCTGCTGTACCCCGTCTGCCCCCAGCTGCTGCATGCATTTTTCCCCAGCTGCTGCATGCCTGTCTTGCCCCCGCTGCATAGCCTGTCTTCCCCCACTGCTGCATGCATGTCTTGCCCCAGATGCTGCATAGCACTTCTTGCCCCAGCTGCTGCAAAAAGCACTGTCTTGCCCCAGCTGCTGCATGCACTGTCTTACCCCCAGCTGCTGCATGCCTGTCTTCCCCCCAGCTGCTGCATAGCACTGTTTGCCCCCAGCTGCTGTTTTCACTGTCTTGCCCCAGCTCCCATGCCGTCTTGCCCCCAGCTGCTGCATGCCCTGTTTCCCCCCCGCTGCTGAAAAGGGCACTATTTTAAACCCCCCAGCGCTGCTTGCACTGTCTTCACCCCCCGCTCCCAAAGCACTGTTTTGCTCCATGTTGCATAGCACTGTCTTGCCCCCGTTGCTGCATAGCACTGTCTTGCCCCAGCTGCTGCATGCACTGTCTTCCCCCCAGCTGCTGCATGCTTTTCTTCCCCCCCAACTTCTTCATGCACTGTCTTGCCCCAGCTGCGCAGCCTGCCCCCGTGCTGCACAGCACGTCTTCCCCCAAACTGCTGCATGGCACTGCCCCTTCCCCAGCTGCCATGCACTGTTTTCCCCCCCAGCGCTGCAAGACACGTTTTCCCCAGCTGCTGCATGCACTGTCTTGCCCAGCTGCTGCAGGGTGTCTTCCCCCCAGCTGCGTAGCCTGTCCCCCCAACTGCTGCATCCCTTCTCCCCCCAGCTGCTGCATAACTGTTTTCCCCCCCCAGCTGCTGCATGCCGTCCTCCCCCAGCTGCTGCATGACTTATTGCCCCCAGCTGCTGCATAGCACTTTTTCTCCCCCCAGCTGCTGCATGCCTGTTTCCCCCCCGGCTGCCTATCACTGTCTTGCCTCAGCTGCTGCATGCACTTCTTGCCCAAGCTGCTGCATGCCTTCTTCCCCCAGCTGCTGCTGCACTGTCTTCCCCCAGCTGCTGCATGCACTGTTTTTCCCCCACCTTGCATAGCACTGTCTTGCCCCAGCTGCTGCATAGCACTGCTTGCTGCTGCATGCACTTCTTGCCCCAGCTCCCATAGCACTGTCTTGCCCCAGCTGCCATGCACTGTCTTCCCCCAGCTGCTGAACACTGTCTTGCCCAAGCTGCTGCATAGCACGCTTGCCCGCTGCTGCATGCACTTTTAAGCTGCTGCATAGCACGTCTTCCCCAAGCTGCTGCATGGCACTGTCTTACCCCAGCTGCCATCCCTTTTTCCCCAAGCTGCCATGCCTGTTTCCCCCAGCTGCTGTGGCCTTCTTGAACACGGCGTTCCCTAAAGTCATAACTCTGACAGGGCATAAGAGGACGCTCCCATCATAATTAAAATAACCCTCAACATCAGTGATGTTTGACTACCTCGCATCAGCCCTTTTCCCCAATTTTTTTCCCCCCCCTCTAATGTCTGTTATTATTATTATTATTATTATTATTATTATTATTATTATTATTATTATTATTATCAATTTTTATTTATTTTTTTATTGATAATTTTTATTTATTATTATTATTATTATGTTTATTGATATTATTATTATTATTATTATTATTATTATTATTCCCGTTTTTATTATTATTATTATAATATTATTATTATTTATATTTTTTTTTCCGGGGAAATTTTCTTTTTTTCCATATACATATGTGATTTTTCTCAAAAACATACATACATACAGTATGATCAGAAACAGGTGATATCACAATATCGAACCATCGCGAAAAAATAATGAACCCCCAAGCGTTTTCGTGATTACTAAATTATAAAGGACCTGTAAAACTAAAAAAAAAAATAGAAGGCTTATAAGGCTGAGATATCACCTCACATACGACAGTACATCATTCCAGTATGATGCATCTACATAAGAGGTCACACACTAGACATGAAGAAAATCCTTCAAGAATACTTGGTAAAATGTTATATATCTCCCCACTCCTGCATCCAGCCAATTCCCCAGCGCAAACTCGGGGGCCCAGAGGGGAAAAAATATCTGCTATATTTGTGGGAGGCTGGCTTTGCATAACTGGTCTCCCTAAGTTGTTTATTGGGTTGTATATTTTAATGCCTGAAACTTGGCACCTCAGGGTTTCTTTTTAAATTTTTTAAATATTTTTTTCAGATGCGCTTGTTTCGAGTATAAATGGGAAACTTTTGTCATGTGCCCGAGTAAACAAATGTTTAAAGATGAGATCTAACCCCCTACTTTAATTGGTTAGATCCTTTTTAAAACAATCATGTGTTAACACTAGAGAGCTGTTGTTCCATTTCCCCAATATATTTTGTGATGGGAGTCGGGTAAAAAAATTAATTTCTTATTATTCCGAGTAAAAAAATGCCGGTCACATGATAGATCCAACCCCTTTTTTTAATGTTAGATTATTTAAACCTATCATGAGTTAAACATTTGACACTGTTCCTCTCCATAATAATTTTTTTTGCCGTATATAAACAAACTTCTGTCGTCTATAGCCCGGTATACAAATTTGGGCTTTCGATAGGGTCCAACCCCCTTATATGATAGGTTAGAATTTTTTTTTGGGGTCCCAGTCAAACACATGACAGGTGTTTCCTCCTACAATAAATTCTGTTCTGGTCTTCAACACTCTTTTCCTAGTTTGTTTTCTTTCTGAGAAATTTGACGTGGTGGACCGTGACGTCTACGAGTAAATAATGGAGCCTGTGTGAGATGGCGTTTGTGGAATTGGGAAATGACAGAATTTTTTCGTTTGATAGGTTCCTTGTACCTTATATCCTTCATACTTACTTCATAACCGGGGATTACATACCCGGTACCTTATATCCGGGACTTCATAACCGGTATTACATACCCGGGACCTTATATCCGGTACTTCAAAAGGCATCATATCCCGGTTTTCAAAACCAGTACTGTATCCGGTGCCTACATACATGGTACGTCATATCTGATATACATACCCGGTACTTTGTCCCCGGGAACTGCATACATGGCACCTCATATCCGGTACTTATACCCTGTCCCCGTACCTGGTACCTCATACTCGGTAATTCATCCCCGGTATAAACAAGGTTCCCCCTTTCCATATACAAGGTACCAAAAGGGTCCCTCATATCCGATACAACATACCCGGTACCTGTTCCCAATCCCTCAACAGAAAACCATCCCCGGTATCTGATGTCGGGTATTACATACCGGGCCCCTCATACCCTGTACCACATATTAGGTACCTTGTACCCATACATTTTGTGAATAACTGCCCTTTTCAAGGCGGGTGAAATTGCTGACCTAGAAAATGTGCAGAGAACCTTCCCCACACAACGGATAAACCAACTCAACTACTGGGAACGCGAATTTCCCTAAACCTGTACTCCCTAGAACGCAGGGGAGAGATACTTTTTTTCCGTAAAAATTTTCAAATTAGTCCCAAACGCACACGAGAGTCACCCCCCACGAAAGAAAAAAGACTCGGCGGCGATGTAACATCCCCAATGAAGAGCGGGGGTGACTAGCACGTTGAGAGACAACACAATAAGTAAACCCCCAAAGACTGTTCAACTGCCTCCCAGAAACATCGGGGGGATTACCACCCCCTGGCTGTCTTAAAGCGGCACTGGACAGGCACCAAAATCGGTACCTGACCACCGACTTTGGTTCGTACGTTGGGTGCGTGGGGCCCAAAGTAACACCTGGTTGATCAGGCTCTGATCCCAAAATGATCCGGGCCCGACCGGGCCGCAGGGCGTTGACCCCTGGGAACTCTCTCCCGGTATACCCAGGTATACGGGGCCGGTACCATACCCCAACCTCCCTCCGGGACCATCCGGGACCTCATATTTGGTAATCATACTTGGGATTGGGACCAGAGTACCGGGGCACTTCAAAAGTTAGTACTGGTACTGACCCCGTTACCGGTCAACCCCCACTAAAGCACATCCCGGCAAAATGACTTCACTTGTTTTTAACTCAAATTGGGTTTAAATATTTTTTCTTTTTTGTATACACGAATGAGAAAAAAAAAAAATATTTGACCTTTATTTGATGTGTAACATAAATCAGACCCATAATTCGTGTATTCCTTTAATTGTTTGAATACTATATTGTTTAGTGATTTGTTTGTTGTGTGTAAATTGTTTGACCCGTGGTATTAGCCCCCTCTCTCTCTCTCTCCATCCCTCCCCCCCAAGACCCTTCTGCTGGTGAACAGGGGCAACAGGTGCAAACAAAAAAAAACCCCGTTTCCCCCCGTGCCGGGGAAAAGACCCACGGACACCAGTGTGGGATGGAGTGTTGCCTACTATTGCCGAGAGGTTGCAGCCGCTCACTTTATATAGTAGGGTAGCGCTTAAAAGGCAATTGCTCCTGACAACTCAACAATGCAGACATTATTGGTTCATTGGCCACTCTACCAATATTGTGGGACCAGCAGAATGAACAGTCTGCGGTGCAGCTGATCATAAAAAATCCCCAACCCGCCACTGCTGCAACTCTGAAAGCTCACCCTTAATTTTCCCCGCCTCCCAACGTTCTAGCCAGAATGTGAAATTCGTTGTCTCAAAAAAAATAAAACCCTCTTATCCTTTAACGTGACTCAACTGTCCCCAAAGGAAGACTCCCCGGCTCTCCACCCAGACCCGCTGGGCCCCCCGGGTCCCTGTTGTACCGTCTCTCGCCCCTGTGTCCAGACCTCAGCATCTTCATACTTCTTCGCCTTCCCCAACCTTCTCTTTTTTTCCATTCTATTTTTGTTTCTCCACCTACCCGCCTTCCCCGGCTGGGCAATCTTCCTCCCAAAACCTCAAAGACCCAAACCCAAACACCCAAACTCCCAACCCAAACCCAAATGTTTCACCGCGCTTTAAATTTCCCCACCTGTACACCCGCGCCCCCTCCTGTGTGTGACAGTTGTGGGAAAACCCTTTATCCTCCACTTTGTGCCACTTTCCTTCCTTCTCCACTCCCTTCCTTCATCCCCAAAAAACACTTGTCTCCGACTCTTCTCATTTGTCCTTCCCCTTCCCTCCATCTACCTCTTATATCTTTATTGGGGAAAAGTTTCGCCACACAGTGGCTTCACGTCCCAAAACAAAAACGAAAAGGGGTAAGGGAGGAGGGTTTTAGGTAATCAGTACCCCGGCCTGGAGTCGATGTGACCACCCCTTTTTGAAATTTGATAGAGAAAAAGTGGCTTATATACTGTAGTCAGGTGGGGCGGCGGAGGAGGCGGGTCATGTGGTACCATTCATAGTCAAGTAGGTCTTCGTCTAAAGGTTGGACAAGTGTTGAAGTTCGTTTGTATAACTTGTCCTCTGAACCTCTGATTTTTGCCCCCCCCTTTTTCCTTGATTTTGACTTCAAACTATAGAGTTCAAAACCCCTTTTTTGAGGAGACGGTTGGGTAGAGGGGCCCCACCCACCGTTATTTTACATTTTTCCCTCAGCCTCCCACATTTTCCCCCGCTTCCCTTGTTGGTTCCCCAAAATCATTTATTTTTAATTTCTGCTACCACCTCCAGGACTTTTATTGCCATTGTTTTACTGATCACACACAATGGCTTTGTTTCGTGGAGTATCAGAGATACAGGGAAAATCGGGGAGAGCTCCAAATGTTGCTTCCCAGTTTTCCCCTGTATGTATCTGTTAACAGGAAGCGAATTACGTTACACTGTTGGATTTTCTTTCTGCTGTGTTGTATTACAGTCCCTGAATACTTTTCCCCAAGAAAGACACAACGAGAGTGCGCTCTTGTGTGCAATAATATACCTTTCTCTCGGTTTTCAGTTCGTATTCCGCCTCATTATACTGCAGTACGTGTCTCTTAGACAAATGGTACACGATTTGCTCTTTTTATCGTTTCCTTGATGTCTAATATCCAATTTCTTTCATAAGGTAGTATTAATGTATTAATGAGAGTCTCATTGTGACTCTCGAGGGACCACTTGGATGTTATTACCTCCTCTTCCTAAATACTGCTACCACACATTTACATCCTTGCACTCGTACTCTTTTTTTTTTTTATTAATCTCTATATGTCCTTCTTCTATAGAGCTTAACATTGATTGGTCTGTTGTGTCTGATCTCCGTGACAGTAATTCTTTCCCTCTTCTCATTATCTCATTCTTACAACGGACTCTCATCGCTCCCATTGGCAGCGTGTATGTACGGGCAGATGTGGCTTTATACATGCCATGCCTCTTTGTCTCGTGTTCCTCCTGCTTCATCCTCTTCAGATGAGTTCTTGTGACTGTTTTTTTTTTTATCACATCTGTTCTTGCTACTGCATCGACTGCAACTCCCCGAACTTCGGGTAAACGTTATCTGAAATGTGTTATTGGTGGTGTTCTGACTGTGCTCACGCTGTGCCTTCGACACGCTCTGCGAGGGGCTGCTACCACTACGAACTGGTTCCTAGCTTTAAAACGTGAGAGCGAGTGACCGTCGTGTTATACGGGTGAAGAAACGCACTTACTGGAGAGTTTATATATCCATTATCACTGCCACGTCTTATGTGTGTGCAGTCTGGAAAATAAATATGGAAATTGACTGGCAAGTACTCTACGTACCCTTCTTTTTTACGACTGCCGGCAAGAGCGTTGCTACAACAAATGGACATCACTTATACGTGCATCCCAAGGGCTTTATTTCTCCCTTTCATTTCCTTCCTCCAAATCCAATAGGAGTCATCACCTTCGCACTTTGAGGAACCTTATAACGTGCCCTTCACACTGTGCGAACTCACATCAACACTGTCCTCGTACCAAAGGAAAGCATCTGGCACTGATAACAATTATGTTCATATCCTTCAACACTGACACCTTGCGCCGCTCGTCGCTCTCTTGCGTCTTTTCGATCTCATTTGGTCCAAGGGCTTCTCCATCTTCGAAGAAAAACCATCATCATCTTACCTTTTTGTAAGCCAGGTACTCGGGCCATGACACTCCTCATTGCACCTTCTTAGGTTTAGCACTTAAATTTATTATAATAATAATACACATGAGACTAGAGTGTTGGACACAGGAAGTCTCCAGTGCTGGACACAGGAAGTCTACACAGTGTTGGACACAGGAAGTCTACACAGTGCTGGACACAGGAAGTCTACACAGTGCTGGATACAGGAAGTCTACACAGTGCTGACACAGGAAGTCTACACGGTGCTGGATACAGGAAGTCTACACAGTGCTGGACACAGGAAGTCTACAGTGCTGGACACAGGAAGTCTCAGCAGTGCTGGACACAGGAAGTCTACACAGTGCTGGACACAGGAAGTCTACACAGTGCTGGACACATTAAGTCTACACGGTGCTGACACAGGAAGTCTACACAGTGCTGGACACAGGAAGTCTCACGGTGCTGGATCAGGAAGTCTACACGGTGCTGGACACAGGAAGTCTACACAGTGCTGGACACGAAGTCTACACAGTGCTGGACACAGGAAGTCTCACGGTGCTGGATACAGGAAGTCTACACGGTGCTGGACACAGGAAGTCTACACAGTGCTAGACACAGGAAGCTACACGGTGCTGGACACAGGAAGTCTACACAGTGATGGACACAGGAAGTCACACGGTGCTGGACACAGGAAGCTACACGGTGCTGGATAAGGAAGTCTACACAGTGCTGGACACAGGAAGTCTACACGGTGGACACAGGAAGTCTACACGGTGCGGACACAGGAAGTCTACACAGTGCTAGACACAGGAGTCTACACGGTGCGGGACACAGGAAGCCCACAGTGCTGGACACAGGAAGTTTTACACGGTGCTGGACACAGGAAGTCTACACGGTGCTGGATACAGGAAGTCACACAGTGCTGACACAGGAAGTCTCACGGTGCTGGACACAGGAAGTCTACACGGTGCTGGATACAGGAAGTCTACACGTGCGGGATACAGGAAGTCACACAGTGCTGGACACAGGAAGTCTACACAGTGCTGGACACAGGAAGTCTACCAGTGCTGGACACAGGAAGTCTCACAGTGCTGGACACAGGAAGTCTACACGGTGCTGGATACAGGAAGTCTAACAGTGCTGGACACGGAAGCCACAGTGCTGGACACAGGAAGTCTACCGGTGCTGGATACAGGAAGTCACACAGTGCTGGACACAGGAAGTCTACACAGTGCTGACACAGGAAGTCTACACGGTGCGGGACACAGGAAGTCTACACGGTGCTGGATACAGGAAGTCTACAAGTGCTGGACACAGGAAGTCTCACAGTGCTGGACACAGGAAGTCTACACAGTGCTGGACACAGGAAGTCTACACGGTGCTGGACACAGGAAGTCTACACGGTGCTGGACACAGGAAGTCTACACAGTGCTAGACACAGGAAGTCACACGGTGCTGGACACAGGAAGTCTACACAGTGATGGACCAGGAAGTCTACACGGTGCTGGACACAGGAGTCACACGGTGCTGGATCAGGAAGTCTACACAGTGCTGCCCCAGGAAGTCTACACGGTGCTGGACACAGGAAGTCTACACGGTGCTGGACACAGGAAGTCTACAAGTGCTAGACACAGGAAGTCTCCCGGTGCTGGACACAGGAAGTCCAACAGTGCTGGACACAGGAAGTCTACACGGTGCTGGACACAGGAAGTCTACACGGTGCTGGATACAGGAAGTCTACACAGTGCTGGACACAGGAAGTCTACACGGTGCTGGACACAGGAAGTCTACACGGTGCTGGATACAGGAAGCCCACACGGTGCTGGATACAGGAAGTCTCACGGTGCTTGACACAGGAAGTCACACAGTGCTGGAACAGGAAGTCTACACAGTGCTGGACACAGGAAGTCTACACAGTGCTGGACACAGGAAGTCACAAGTGCTGGACACGGGAAGTCTACACGGTGCTGGACACAGGAAGTCTACACGGTGCTGGATACAGGAGTCTACACAGTGCTGGACACAGGAAGTCTACACAGTGCTGGACACAGGAAGTCTACACAGTGCTGGACACGGAAGTCTACACGGTGCTGGACACAGGAAGTCTACACAGTGCTGGACTCAGAAGTCTACACAGTGCTGGACACAGTATAACGACGTTTATTTGGCGTTTCTTGGAGGCGTGGTTGAAATGATAAGGCCGGAGGTTCTTATTTTATTTGTAATAAAGGTGCGGGTAACAGGCTGGGGGGTCTGTGGCCATGGCCCAGGTGGGCCATGCCCTTGCGAGAGGGAGAGGAGTAGGCCTATTGACTGAGTGAAGTCTGGGCGCCAAGGGAGGGGCGGGCGGGTCTGGTGACGTGGGTACGCCTACCAGGCCTGCCCTCTGGCGGGAAAACTATGGAAACTAGCATGGCATGAAATATGAACTCAGCTGGCAGACAGCATGGTTCTATGCAGACAGTCAGGCTGTCTACACTGCTCGGTCACGCACCCTGGTCGACCCGACCATGAATGGCATTAAAAAAACTCGGCCCTCTCTCGAAGAACAGGTCACAGAACACGAAAGAAAAATACATATATACATAAACATATGGACATAGAAAAAAACTTCCTCCAGAGAGGGGAAAAAAAAACGGTGTGCTTCGTGGTCTAACAGTGAGCGTCGATGCAACAATGCACGCCTTCCTGTGTCTGGGTACATACTGCAACACGGAGACATGAGCTGTGACGTAACAGGGTACGGTCTCCTGGGATGTAAGCAGACATCGTAGTAGTGCTGCAGGGTTCACTCAACTGGGGCACAACTGCTGGTGCCCTCGAGTGAGGCGTCGTCAGTAGTTGCAACAGGACAGGACTGGCAAGCGACTCAGGAGGACATTCCTCGACTGGTAGTGTCGCTGGAGCTGTCGCTGCTGGCGAGGGGGGAGTCGTGACGGGGAGACCGGGAAAATCTGGGGTGAAAGCTCACCATACTGCAGGGGGGGGGTGGTCAAAGGCATCATCTTTGTGCAGGCTGCTCACTGAAAGGCACGGGTGACGTCGCCCCAAACAGGCTTAACTGGGCTTGGCGGTGACATCTCTGACAGAGAATTTTGAGAGGGATGGGCCCCCCGACTGGTCACTCAAAACTGGATGACGGTCTAGAAGGTGAAGGGGAACGGTCCGTGGGAGAACCCCGGGGGTACGATTCAGAAAAAAGGATCTACGAGCGGCGAACAAAAGAGCTTTTGAAAGGGCTCGGCGTTAACGCGCCGGGACGACAAAGTCAAACGCGGGGGGCTGGTCCCACTGGGGAAAAAGTAATACCGGTGCTACATAGGACACACGAAAAATGCACACATACTAAAATGTGGTACAACATGGTTTAGCAAATGACGCTTTTCTTATAAAAACGTCACTAAGAAAACTGAACAGGGAGAACACTGACTGAGAGGAAAAAACACTGACATATCTTTCTCAAACCCCGACAAAAATGAAAATAAAATGCCCGGTGAAACTACGCACTCGGGACATCTATGGGTGATGGGCGTGACATCCAGTGATGTCGGGGCCGTCCAAAGGAACGCAGGCAACATGGGGGGTGACGTCCGGGACGTTCGGGACATCATGATAATGCGGGTGACATCCGGGCATCAGTGGAGGACGTCGGGGTCGGCAGCACGTGACGTCAGCAGCATGGGGTGACGTCTGGGTTGATTGGCGCAGCCGTGTGGCTTGTGATCTGGCCCCCACATGGCGTGCTGATCCGTGGTTGGCCACGTGGCTTCGAGTGGGCCCACACTCGGTCAGTTCAAGAACACAAGGAAATTCAAGAAAACAGCAAAAGTGGGCAGGGTTGTATGGTGTGGGCGGCGTCATAGGGGGAATGTGTATGGTGAGGAAGGGCCGGGGGCCCCTCCCCCCCCCACAACACAGAACACGCTCCCCTGGGAAATCACCACTCTCCCCCCTGAAGTGCTGAAATAGTTGTGCGCCTGAACAACAACAGCAGAACATGCTGGCAAGGCTGAGCACGTGACTGGCGCATGGGGGGCGTGGGGAAAAAAGTGACCCCTTTCTGGGGAATTGAAAATTTGGGGCCAATCCGCTTGTACCTGTGTCTGGACGCTGGATTTCAGAAAGACATCAGGAAAATTTGGGAGACGGATGCTTTTGTAGAGACTGATGAAGTGGTAGATATTATTCCCTTCCTCCCCCAACACAACTGCGCTAGGCACCGCTGTCACCATTTATAACGATGTATGCTGTTTGGGTTTTTTTTTGGGGCGTGGTTGAAATGATAAGGCTTGGGGGCCCTTTCTTTTTTTGTAATAAAGGTGCGGGAACAGGTGGGGGGCCGGCCCAGGTGGGCCATCCCCCTTAGGGGAGAGGGGGCCTATTGACTGGGAATCGGGCGCCAAGGGAGTTTGGGGGGGGGGGTGGTAGGGGGTACGCCTCCGGGGCCCGCCCTCTGGCAATACATGGAAAAAGCATGGCATGAAATATGAACTCAGCTGGAACCTTGTTATGCAACGTCAGGCTGTCTACAACAGGAACACACAGTGCTGGGCACAGGAATCTAAAAGTGCTGGACCGGAAGTCTAAAAGTGCTGGACACAGGAAGTCCACGGGGCTGGACACAGGAAGTCTACACGGGGCTGGATACAGGAAGTTTCACAGGCTGGGCACAGGAAGTCTACACAGTGCTGGGGACAAATCACAAGTGTGGCACAGGAAGTCTACACAGTGCTGGACACAGGAAGTCACCGTGCTGGGAAATTAAGTCTACACGGTGCTGGGGACAAAATCTAAAAGTGCTGGGCACAGGGAAATCTACACGGGCTGGTCAGGAAACACACGGTGCTGGACACAGGAAGTCTCACAGGTGGACAGAAGCTACACAGTGCTGGCACAGGAAGTTTTACGGTTGGATACGGAAGCTACACAGGGTGGACACGGAAGTCTACAGTGCTGGACACAGGAACCAAAAGGGGCGGATCAGGAATCACAGTGCTGGGCACAAATCTACGTGCTGGACACAGGAAGTCTACACGGTGCTGGCCAGGAAATCTACACAGTGCTGGACACAGGAATCTCACGGTGCTGGATACAGGAAGCACGGGCTGGACGGAAATTCCCGTGCGGACACGAAGTCACAATGCTGGCACAAGTCAAGGTGCTGGTACAGGAAGTCCCATGCTGGACACAGGAATCTACAAGTGCTGGAAAAGGAATCTAAGGTGCTGGATACAGGAAGTCACACAGTGCTGGACACAGGGAACCCATGTGGCACAGGAAGTCTACACGGTGCTGGGGAAGGAAACCAGGGGACACGGGTCAACAGTGCTGGGCACAGGAATCTACACGGGTGGGCACAGGGTCACAGGGGCTGGGTACAGGAAGTCTACACAGTGCTGGACACAGGAATTCACAGTGCTGGACAAGGAATTACACAGTGCTGGCACAGGAAGCTACACGGGGGTGGGAAAGGAATTAC